>CAIGRB010029761.1:55747-69004 GCA_903798255.1 Fraxinus quadrangulata | reverse complement strand
CCCCAAAATGCCACAACCACTTACCCAACAAAGCCTTATTAAATAATACAAGACTTCTCAAACCGAGACCACCAACTCCAATTGGAGAGCATACCGCCCGCCAATTAACCAAATGCAACTTCTTCTCCTCTCCTAATCCTCCGCAAAGAAAGTCCCTTTGGATCCTTTCTAATATTTCAACTTCTGAGTTCATAAACTTTCAAAATGATGGTTTTTGTGCATTCCACCTCTCTAATTTATTTTTTCTTGAGGTATTAGCAGCTATCCGTTTATTCTAGTATTATAGCTTAAGTCATTAATACTTAATAGTATTATACCTATTATTAAATATTTACATAATTAACTCGTGGCAAATGCAATGCTTATGTATCTACCAAAGGAAACTAGGATATAAAGTCTTTAATCCAAGTGTCATTTCTTAGTTTAGTTTATGCATTGTTGAAGATAAGATTTAAATGATATACACGTGACCTACCGCTTAAACTTTAGACCAAATGGTTCATCATGGTACAGAGTGAGTGAACGTTCAAGTCTCACCGCTCATTTATCAAAATGCTTGCATTTGTAATGCTTTAATTGAAAAAAATGAAGCATGCCTACATGTGAGAGGTCGTGTTGAAGATGAGATTAAAATGATATACACGAGGTCTTATCTATCAGCTTAAGCTTTTAGACCAAATGGGTTCATTCTCGGTAACCCAAATTTCAGGACATGTAATAGTAAAATGGGTAACATGAACAGTTAAGAAAATCTTTTGAGAACATAAGATGTAGGGATCTGGCTATATGCACAAAAGTTCAGAAAACAAACAGCTGCTGCTATATTTCCAAAGGGACACCATCAACTTTTCAACAGAGCTCTTGAGAATATGATGTATGAGGACCAGTTACACATGCCAGACAATAAGAATATTATACATCAAATCCTGAAAACTTTAGCCAGAAAAATAAAATAATGGCAAAGGTCAAGTGATTACTTTTTGGAAAAAAATGATGTCTGAGTAGAAGCTAAATCAATCATGGCAACCAAAGTTCAGAGATTGACCTTCATTTGCTTTGAAAATACATTAGAATGGAAGCATATGTGCCATGCTGATACGTACATACGGCCGTGATATAAGAATGACCTCTCGAGCGCACATGAATAGCTATGTTCAACAACCTGGAAATACCATCATTAATATCATCAACTCAGTTCAACTAAAATGAATCATTACATTTTAACCAAAACTAGACTATAAGCACTCCAAATAGATGTCAATAATTAAGCATGGCTTCGAAATAAGTTGATGACCATGCCTCATCGGGAAGAAGATTAAATATTGTTTGTAGTGGCCCAGGTTTCTGATGAACAAATGTAGGCCCTTGTTTATCCTTAGACATCCTTCGTTTGTTAGCACCAGCATAGCCATTCAAATCCCTGTAAATGAATCAAGTACAATGGCTCAGGAACATCAGTAGCTTACTGAAAAAGAAATGTCATTGAGGAAAAGACATGGCATGATAATTTTTCAGATTAGCATTCATATATAAACGGCCCAGGAACATCAGTAGCTTACTAAAAAGGAAATGTCATTGAGAACATGGCATGATAACTTTTCAGATTAGCATTCATGTGTAAACACAGAGAACCAGTTCCATTTGTTAAGTCCCAACAGAAAAATATACAATAGATTGACCTGTAGGAAATTGCATGAAAATGGAATACTCTATTTTTTCCAAAGACTGATATAGCCCTTGTTTGAGCCCCATTTTACGAAAAAAATGTATTTTAGAATAGTAGATTGATGGAAAATGCGTGGTTAAAAATTAAGAAAAAGTTTTGGATTTACATATAATATTATTTTATTGGAGAGTGTGTGGTTGAAAATCAGTTTTGAAAAATTGAATTTTTAGAAAAATGGAGCTCAAACAACCCCATAATATGTGTTTTAATAACAAATACCAAATTTTAGCACTTGCAGAACACATCTAAGGTTAAAAAGTAGCATAGCTTCAAAAATTCAGATAAAGAATGTTACTTACTAAACCCAAAAAATTCCTACACTTCCCCATGCAAAAGAATAAGCATTTTCAAGAACTATAACTATGTAAACAAAAGAGCCACTTAGATTCTCATTAACAGTCAACAGGACTACCAAAACAAGAATGACAATGATTATAGAAAAGAAGTAAACAAAACCATACCTGGAAGAATGCACATGTAGCTTTAGTGTTTTAATATGAAGACAGACCTGAATAGCAAACAAAACATGTCGGGAATGGCGCACAAAATAACTTTCACATGAGGTGTAATAAATCTTCAAAGCGCAGAATTTAAACAACGTGGTACCTGTCCTGATGTACTGTCCAAAGAATACCATACAGCACCAGTCTGTCCTTCATTTTCCACAGGAATTGTCACTGAACCAAGAACTGCACTTTTCCAAATTATATCCCAATCATATATTGTCACATTAATCTGCCAATACAATTTACATAAAAGAATCAGCTCAAGAACCAAAACTACAGATCACATATCTGCTAGAATACCTAGACATGGACATTCAAGGAACATAAAAAACTGCAGTTATAAATCTGTTTATAATTATTAAACTTCCCATTTTCAAATTCAGATGAAAATCCTTATGTAGATTGGTATGTAATATTTTAAGAGCTTGTATAGTTCAAATTCTACACTAATCTATAGATACAGGTTCCAGTGAAGTTTTTCAGAAATCAAAATTATATCCGTACATATTCGATAGCCTAAACAACACAGCTACGTATTCATACGCATTGGATCTATTCCATCCAGCATTATCTAAAATTTGATTTGTAAAGGGACAAAATGAGAAAAAGTTTTGTTTTGTTTTGATAACAAAAAATTTATCGTAAAATTGGCCTCAGCCCAATCATAATGTGATCAAAATGACAAGTCATATTTCACACTTTTAATCACACAAGTATGGGTGTAAAACAACTACCTGTACAGGAAGTTCATCCACAGAAAAATTGAACTCCTCTCCCCACATAGGATTTCTAGAGCCAGGAACCATTGAACTGCACACAATCACCAGATGAATCTTAAGGCTATGCATACAAACCTTTGTATTAGTACGCAATAAAGGTACATCAGATCTCAAACTGAGACATACATATCATGCATACAAGAAAACAATGAATACATTTATTACTCTACCTGACCAGCACTTAGGTTACATAGCTCAAAATTGTAAAGCATCCAATAATGCAATTCTAAAAGACTTCATATCATCATAGAAAGCACAAAAGAGAACTGCAGTTCCAAATGCAATGGTCGTCGTTCAGACAAATTTCTTTAAAGTAATTTATTCATTTTCCCAATGTGTATGAGATGGGAAACTGAAACTTAAAAAAAAACTGTGTATAATTAAGAAATAGGGGATATAGCTCACGAAGTTAAAAAAACGAGATGGAAATAAATATCATTTCCCACAAAAAATCAATTTGGAACCACCGTGTTTCCCAGTTAAACCAAGAGAAAGTGAAAAGCAAAAACATAGTATTCAAAAATCAGTTCACTTCGTTCAATTGGCAATATGACAAGTAAACAAAGCAAACTAAGTGTAGATCTAAATATATGCTAGAAATTCACAGTGTATTCAGAAACCACAAAATAAAATAACAGAAAATAGAAATCTTTTATGTTGCTAAAATCCTGTATTTAAATGAGTGCAAAATTAGCACTAAAAATACCCCTTAAGGAAGTTTGTATCACCAAATATAATCCACTAGAAATTAAACGCAGAAAACAATAACTACTAATATAGATCGATGATAAAAACAAACATCAATATCAAATGACATTGATGCTCACAAATATTCATCTTCATCCTACATCATAATCAACTTGAAATAAGTAGAGGAATGCAGTGTGCCTCTTCAAAATCATCAATTCTTCAGGCCAAGACAGGACCAAATCAATGGCATTCACCTGAAGCGCTTTTCTGCACCACGAGTGATAATTGCATAAGGATCTGATGTGCCATTCAAATTTGCACCAATAAGATTTTTTGCTGCTAAAAGTTCCACCTGAAACTCGTGAAATGATTTCTCAAGTGTTAATTGGACTAAGATAGTTGCAAAGGGCTCCCTTATAAGTAAAAACAGTACAAGAATCACTAAAATGTCCAAAAAAACCAAAGGTAGTGACCAGCAATAGGAATAAAAGTTACCTTGATTAAATATGCGGAATTAGTTTGAGGGTCTTCGTTAAACTGGCCCATCTACAAAATAAGTGCACAACTGCATGTCAAACAAGTGATAAATTACTCCAGGAACTAATACTAGTGAATGAAATAAAATAGAACATTGCAAGTCAACCAGATGATCCATTACTTCGGCAAACATAAAATTACTAAGAAGTATAAATTTTCAAATATTCGTATTCTTCCTAGTTACAAATGAAGTACAAAAATAAGTAAATTTTAAGCTTAGCCAATAAAAACCACCGTTATGTTCCTCAACTACTCTCGAGTAAAGGGAAAAAAAAAACAGAGAGAGACGAAAATAGAAATCTTCAAGAGAAATCGACTTAATTTTTTGATCAGGAAATTATGTTTAAAAAAATCGACGTCAAAGTTGCAACTATCAATCCAAATTAGCGAAAATAACAAACATGACCTTGTCTTTATCGTCAATTACATCTCCACTGCCACCGGAACCATCAACTGACATCCGATCAAAGCAACCGCCACAGGCCTCGCTATCTAGAGTGAAAAACCAGTACGCCACCAACACAAAGGCCACTGCAGCAATTGTGACTTGCACCTCCCACCATGACGGCATCAGAAACTTCATCACTGCTTCCACCACCATCATTTTATTCATTTCTTCAAAATTCTCTTCTTTTTGCTCGATTTCTCTTCCGATTGTGATCAAATTTCGCGCAAAACTATTCAATTATACCGTATACGCGGTCGTGTATATGTACTCGAGGAAGAGTCAAAGAAATGTGCAAGAAATTGCGCGAAAAGTACAAAATGATGAGCCATTTGCATTGACATTTGAGGAATTTATGATAATGAAATTATGAATTAGAGAAAATGGCCCGGCAGTTAAGACAGTGAGTTATAAATTGGGGATTAAACTGAAATAATAGTGTAATATGAAGGGTATTTATGGAAAATGACTTGAATTTTATTTGTTTTTTAGTTTAGCAATAAGAAATAGAGAAGAGAGATCGACGTTTTGCATTGGGCATAACGGAAATTCAAGATTAAAGTTTTGAATTGGATAAATTATTTGAAGTAAAAAATTTATTTTTTTTAGAAAATATGCAGTTAAAAATTACTAGTACACGTATAAAATTATTTTATTGATAAAATGTCTATGTTTCTAGTTATGTGTAAAGAGATGTTGAAAGAGAGAGAAAAGACGTTGGGACGATCGAAGTTTTAATTATTGAATAGATTGTTCTTTTTCCTATTTGTATTTTTTTTTATTAATTTTATCTAACGTTAATATTATTTAACAACGATCTAATTGGCAGGACATGATATGTCCTATTAAATATATCGTGAATTTTAACTTCTAATTGAAGCAATGAATTGATTACTCTTTTTTTTTTCTCTCTTTTTTTTTTTTTTTCTCATTTTCGATTTTCATGCTAGAGTAATTTTTTTGGTAATATGTACGTACTACTATACGATAACAGATTATAAATTATATTAAAAATACTTATCTCTTCACACACGCTTGATGTGTAATACTGAACATTTAGATAGATGCCAATATCGTGACCTTTCTTTATCGTTTTATAATATAAATTGTACTTTGTGAGAACCTTCCAACAAAATTATGTTTAATGTTTTCTCTTTTGTAGATTGGGAGGAAATGAAATGACGAGAATAGGCTGGTAGTTGCATTGGTATTAACCAATGGAATAATAGAGAGTTGTCAAATTCAATGCTATAAGAATTTGATTCGATTCGAGCCGTCTAATCGACTGAAAAAGTTAAATTGGTCGAAATTTAGTTTGATTATAAGTATGAAAAATCCTAAACACATAAATTTATGTTATTAAATTCAAATTGATTAGGATATTATTGAAAGAGTCAAAAAAAAAAAAAATTGTCTATACAATGATGCTCGTTTTCATCCATGTTTGACTTAACTAAAATCATTTAAAAAAAAAAAAAAAAATGAGGATGGAGCATACATTTTAGGGCCTCTAATTAAGGCCCTACACAAGCTGGGCCACTAAGCCCACTAGCGCCCGACTTTAGGGCGGGTCACTGGGCCAAATGCGGCTTGACCCTATTTGATTTATTTAAGAGTGTGTTTGAGCCACATTATTTTGGAAGAATGTATTTTGTAATAGTAGATTGAAGTAGAATGTGTGATTGAAAAAAAAAAAATTATTGATGTGATGAAAAATATTATTTTATTAAAAAATGTGCGATTAAAAATGAGTAAAAAATTGATAATAAAAATTTTAATGTAGTTCAGACGGGGCTAATTATATGTTTAGATCAATTGTACTTAAAAATGATATTGCTAACCAAAATTTCACCCAATATTATTGTAGTACCTAATGAACTATAAATTGTACCCTTTGTTTGGAACAGCCTTTTCATTTGGCTAATTTGTCTAGAAAGTCAGACTATTAGGTAGGATTGAGCCAAAAATAAATAAATTCGTCAAGTGCAATCTTTTGTTAAAGAATTTTCACACTAAGTTCTTATCGTTAATTTGAGATCAATCATTAATTGATACTCGTGTCAAAAATTTCAATTCAATCCGCCTTCGTTTTGCTAAAATCAAATTTTCAATATATTCTGATAAAAATTCATAAAATATACGATTAAAAAGTTCATAAAATTATGAATCTCATGAAATGTATCATTAAAAATGAACTTAAAAAAAATGAAGACCAAACAGGGCTTCAAGCTTGTACCGACAATTTTAGACCAAACTAGTTATGTCTATGTCGTTAGGTTAACCGTGATTTGATACCAAATAGAACATCAAAAATGGTTTGACTTAATTTGAAAATAGGCTGAAAACTATCCAAATACCATGTTCATCCCTACTATTAGGAATATCAAAATATCTCTTTTTCGCACTATTGAAAGTATTTTATTGTTATATTTTTAAATATAAATCATATTTTGATAAATGATAATATTAAATAAATAAGCGATTAAGGTTCTAAATGTGGATATTTTTTAATTATATTTTCTTTTCCGTCCCTCCTCTCGAAAATTCTTAAGAGGGTAAAGACAGAACGATCATTCTGACCGCACTGCACTTTGGTGCCATCCTCTACAGGCTACGTTAATTTTTATTGTCATAGTCCACGAATCACGTTGTTTTCTCTTTCTTGAATATGTTAAAAAAAATTAAAATTACTAATGGGTTAGTGGCTATTCTCACAAGAAGCATTTTCCTAAACTTGTTCAGTCGATAAAAAAAAAATCGTTTGATATATAAACGACCGATATTAACTAAAGGCGAATTGATTCAACCTATTTGTTTCGATCACTATATTATATAAAAAAGGGTTTATGAGGGAGTCGAGCCGACCTATTTTACATGACGAGGTTAATGTTATCAAATATGTGAGAAGCGCATTACTCTAAAAACAGGCGTTGCCCAAAAGCGGGAATTATTACACGTAAAATAAGTTACATATTGTCTTCTAGGTCACACCCTTGCGCTATAATTATTTGTAAGTATATCTAAGAAAACATAACGTTCGTTTCTTCTTCTACTCAGATACGCCGCTTTGTTCAGTAGCCGCCGAGCCTCTCTCATTCCTCTCTCACACAAACTTCAGTCCACAGCTGGGTAAACCCTTCCTTCTCTCACCTTTTTTTTTGCAAGAATTGTGATCATGTTTTGTGGGTTTCTTCTCCTGAAGCTCAAAATTTCGAGTGCTTGTTTCTGCAGAGTTTTAGCAATGAATTCCAATTATGCATTTTTACCATCTTTCTTGAATTTGAGATTTTTTTTGCATGCAAATTTGAAGGAGTAGCCTATGTCTTGTAATGCATGCTTCTGGAGCAGCTTTGCTCTCGCTCACACGCGCACTACAAAATTCAACTGGGAAATTTGAGAAGGATTTTTTTTGTTAAATGTAGCATGAATTTTGTACTGGGAATTTGATTATATAATTCTTGGTTTATTTGATTTAGTCTAGGCCGATATGATAGTTCATAGCTTGGGTTTTGTTAATGAAGTCATAATTGATCATATAAGCAATTGAGGAATCTTTTTTCTTTTTTCTTTTTTTTTTCTTACCTTTTTTAATATTTAATTCTGTTTCTTTTGATATTAGGAGAGAGAAGATAAAAATTCAAAATTATTAACTATAACATAAGTCTCACTCATAATAAAATTGGTGTAGACCATATGAAATTTTTAGTGACACCATTATTCTCACGACTGAAGCTAATGGAAGGTGGAATTGAATCAAGTTTAGCTATATATTAAACTATTTCGGTTTATGTTACGGAATCACGTCATTCTTGTGAACAAACCTTCTTGAAATTTACTTAAGACACAATTCACGCCCTGTTTGATATAATTTTTTTGAGAATATATTTTGTGTAAAGCGGTTTTATGGAGAATGTGTAGTTAAAAGGTTTGGAAAAGTTATGGGTCCACATGCAAAATTATTCTATTTGAATAATATGTGGTTGAAAATGAGCATGGAAAAAATGAGTTTTAAAGAATCCGTACCGAACAGGGGCTCAATCAATCTAAGTTTTCGATTTTTCTTAATTTATTTTCAACTGGTGTTATCTCCTTTGTTGTCATGTATAATGAACTGATTATAGATTAAGTTGTTCTATGTAGTTTTACTTGAAACATGTTTTTCGATGGTTAGAATTTTCAGTTTTACAAGAGAAGAACGCCTATTGGAGGCATTAATCAATTTCTGTGCTGGTTCCATAATTTGGGAATAGATTTTGAAACTCTAGTTGAATTGGACTGAATCAGGCATTGACTATGATGATTAAACGGATTAGAATGATTCTTCCTCAGATGTTATGATCATATGTGCACAATCTTGTGTGGTTAATCTTTATCTTATCATAATTGATTATGATGGTTAAATGGATTATAAGGATTCTTCCTCGGATTTTACGATATGTGCACAATCTTGCGTGCTTAATCTTTATCTCATCATAATTGCTTTAGCTTCCAAACTATATAACTTTGGTTCTTACGATTGTCTTTCTTCTTATTGAACATAGGTATAAAAGGGCTCTGTCTCCACGTAGATCGTAAAAGATGTATCTAATACTTTTATTATCGTGAGATATTTATTTATGAACGGCTCTAGTTTCCTCAAGAGGCCAACCATTGAATGGGAAATATGTCTAAAGAAAAGATTGAAGATCCAAAGAGTACGGAAAATGTCTCTGTTGATGTAATTGAATATGCACGTGGTAAGGAAAAAGAAGTAGTTGCAAAAGAGGATCCGGATGCAACTGAATATTCAAGCTCATTCGCCGACACCACTTCTGGAAATGGGAATAGTTCTGAATTGAGTGATGCCGAAGTTGAATCGCAGTTTTTTGGCGACAGTGATGTGATGCCTCCATATGATGCATTTAACGGTATATTTCCAATGAGGTGCGGGTTTGTTCCTGTTATCTATTATTTCTTCTAGTTTAAAGATATTCATGAGCACTTTTATGTATTTTGCTTTATTTTAAGTGGTTAGATTACAGTAATTCATAAACCAAACTTTCTAATTATTGAAAGATATTAATACACCAGAAAAGATCTCCACATTGTTGGAGCTTAACTAGATGGATTTCTCCATTTCACTCCGTTTATTTCTTTTCAACCTTTGATTTTGTCCATTATCTAGTATAGTGATATTATTTTGTTTTCATTTAGCGTATATTGGTTATAAATGCTGAAACATGTGGAGTCTCTCTATTTAAATGCATCACTAAAAGTATAGCGAATTAATTCGCTAACATCTGGTTTTTCCAGTACTCGACTAATAATAAGGAATAAATGCTCTCAACTGATTTTCATTTACTTCTTTCAGGAAGAAAAAGTTGACTACTCACTGGAGAAACTTCATACGTCCTCTGATGTGGCGGTGCAAATGGACAGAATTAAAAATAAAGGAATTAGAGTCACAGGCATCAAAGTATGACAGGTGTATCGCAGCACATGAAAGAAAAAAACATATGTCAATAGATCAAGGAACAGTTGAACAATCTGGCTTAAAGTCGTTACCATTTAAATCCCAATATCGTAGAAAAGGGCCAATGAAGAGAAGAAAACGGAAGAGATTGGAAGATACAACTGATATTGCATCATATATGTCAAATCATATTCTTTTTTCTGGTCATGGTATGACTTCTTTCTTTATACTTCTGGACAGTGTTGCACAAGATAACAAAAATGTTTTTACTTGTATTCATTTAATAATTCTATCTTGTACTATCCAATTTGACATAACAAACATTTTGTCTCTATATTTCTGTCATCCTCGTTGTAGAGAAATTAACCATTTGATGTGACACATTGCAGAAAATAAGTGGCATGATGTGGACGGAACTTCTATATGTGATGACTGGGGTATCCCAGGTATGACTAAACCCTAGATGGCTTAGTAATGATTTTATTTTTTATTTTTTTTGCTTTGGTTGTCTATATTACTTGCATGTTTGTGAAGCTTTTGTCCTTTTATTTTCATGGAGTATTCTTTGTAAGTGGTGAGAATGCATAATCTCAATTAGAGGATTGAATTTTGATGTGAATTATCTCTAGATAAGTCTAGAAGTTTGATGCTTTAACTAAACGACTGATCTTTGGCTATGGAATTTTATTTCAATATGATGTCTGGTCAGCATTTCTAACATTTTGAGTCCATATTTGTCCTACTTAAGAATAAAGGGAAGGGGATTCTTTGGAAGTACTTAACCAATTTCTGGTCTGGTTGTCACTTACTTTAGATTTCTATTTAATTTAGTCTTGTTATGTAATGGTTAGATTGGTCTTGATTTTTACAGCAAAGTTCTAGATAATGCGATCTGTTTTGCTGGATATAAGAATATACACTCATCATGTTGCCTAATAGGTTTTAGTTCAAGTACGGTTTGAGTTTTTCCAAGGAAATTGCTGTCAATTTAAAATGCTCTTTCTTTTAGTTTAAATACCTAACTTCTCAAGTAAAGTTACATATCTAGCTCAAAAAGAAGCATGGACGATGTCCTGTTACACATATATTTATATTTATATCCCAACACCCACCCACCCCCACCCCCCACAATTTTTAAAGTTCTGAACCCATTTGGATGATACCTATAAGATACTGAGCATTGTTAGTACTTTCTTTCTAATATTCTTCAATTCCATGCCTTTTTTATATTCATAGACTCACCTGATTTGTAAATTTGCTCATTACCGACTCAATTATAATTATCCCAAACTGCCATATATAATCAATATTCTTGAACTAGTATAAGATTAACCCCTTTCTTTTTATATGATCAATATACAATAATTTTATATGAAATGCACATGAAGAAATATATTATTCACATCCTCACGTCAGAATTTATTTCCCTTTTACTTCCATAGTTCTTCTGAAAGTTAGGTTTCAAGTATTGTTTTCTCATATCACTGGAAAAGTGAAATTTAATTTTCTCGGAGCAAAATCAAGCTGTATGACTTTGTGACATGTCTAATAAGCAATTTGTCGTTTAACCACGCAATAATTTGAACCACAAAACATAGCTGATTTATTAACCATAGTGTAGAATTTTTGTTTGAACTTTATAAACATTTTTTCTATCACGTAGAATTCTTGTAACACTTAGTTTATCCAACTTGCTCTAATTCTATGCATTCCATCTTCTTTAATTCCTCGTCAATAGTCTGATAAGAATCCACTGGAAGAAAATAGGAACAAAGAACTGTTATTGAATTCTGAATGCAATTACACAGAAATACAAGCTGGAAAAGATAAACTAGACTCTCTTTTACTCAACTATTGCCTGCCTATTCTTCCCCTCTCACTTCTATTTATAACCTCTCCCTAACTGATGCTGTTACACCGCTTGCCCCTGCAACAGAATGTGGTTACTCTTTCCTGCCAGTTCGTTCTCCACTCTTCCCGACTCTCCTGGAATAGGTGAACTGGATGGGACGTCTATCATAGTTAAACCAAGATATCTAAAACTATCACTGTTTTGAACAGATTAATCATCTACAATGACTTGCGTTTATTCTTACTCCTACCATGATTGGAAAAATTTTTGTACAAAATGCCACTTTTCCATGTTACTCGTGACATTTCTAGCTATGTTACTTTTAAAACTTTACAATATGTCAGTGGTTCTCCATTGATTAATAAGCAAAAGTATTGAGAGCATGGAGTCTTTAAACACAGCTTTCATGGGCATGGAAATTATTTAGCATTTCCAATTGGCATGCATCTAGGAAGCACTCTTAAAAAAGTATATGCTCCTATCTAATTGTACGAAAATCTTTCATCATTCTTCTTTTGAATAAGTGATTTGAAATTATTCGATTGTCATTTTAAACTTTCAAGTTAAATAGAAGACTAATATGATGCAATATTGTATATGCTTTGAAGGTAACATCCGTCTAACATCTTGTAATTTGTCGGTTTTCCTTTATATTTAACATATACAATAAGGGTTTATTTGGATTTCATTACTTTTAGTGATGATTATTTCAACTATCTTAATCTTGTAAATATATCATTTTCTTTCTTTTGCTTTGATGAAAACACTTTGCTTGTGATGCGGGATGAGTATAGCTTCTCTTTTTTCGGTGTTAACAGATCAGAATAACAGTGGCTATGATGAGTCTGGAGTTCATGATGATTGTTCATTTCTTGAAGAAAAGGACAATGACCTCGAGCATATCCTTCACAAGATTGGTTTAGTGCAGACTCGGGTTCATAAAATGAAGGCTCGACTTGATTCTACGATGGTGAAAAATGCCGCAAAATTTTCTTCGTCTGAAAACTTGAGCCAGCTTGTGGCATATGATGCTCAAACGAGCTCTATCCGTAGCCCTACATTCTCTGCTTGCAATGGAGACACGGTTTCAATAGGAGGTCTGCATTTGCCAACTCAGCACTTGTCATACTATGATCTAGGGGACTTTATTATGCCTGACGCAGTGTCAAGCTACGGAGAGGCCATTCCAGTTCCTGATATAATTGAAAGTACAGTTGGCTTATTATAATCTCTTGATGTCACACAGCATCAGGCAGAAGTTGGCGATTCA
>CAIGRB010029761.1:40079-55321 GCA_903798255.1 Fraxinus quadrangulata | reverse complement strand
GACTTTCTTTAGGACATATTATCAAATGTCAGAATAAGCGCAATTTCTTCTCTTGAGATTTTTCCCCCGTGCAGAGAAACAGTTTACTTTTCCATGAAGATACAGTAATGTCCAAGTTATCTGTTTGTGTCAAGACTATCTATTTTGGACACTAAGTTTCTGACTGGTTTCTACAGATTGTGGATAACATACTACATAATGAGGGGGTTGAAGTGGAGGGGCCACCTTCCGAAAATAATCATGGTGAATCTGCGGAGAAGTCTCAAGATGGTGAAAATAGTGAAAAAGAAGACAGCAATAACGCAGCCCTTCCCGAATTAGATACTGATGCAGGAGGAGAAACTTCTGTATCTCAAGAACAATCAATTCTGAAATCACGCCTAGCTTCAGAGATACATTTTCCTAAAAATAAAAGAAAGCGAGGAGAGCGTAAAGCTGGAACTGGTAATTGGAGTCGACAACGAACAAGTGAACCTGACAGCCAATGACTTTGATGGCGTGACGTCTTCCAGTGTTGTTAGAGAAAATGGCAGCTCGGGTTTCAATAGTGTTGAGTTGTTTGATAACCACCTGCATAATAGTTGAATTCTGTAGTTTGTGAACAGATCACTTAGCATCTGATCTATGAATCCGACAATCAGGGACTGTAACTTTGAGGTTGTGTTATTGTATGTTATCTTTACTGCTAGTTGTCTTTGTATAAACTTTCTGGTAGATATTCCGAATAGCTAGTCTAGTTCTTGGATTTATAGTTTTCTGCAATGTACTTGTCACTGCTCTCCTCTCTTCTTCCTCGGGACTCAGAACCCCGAGAGCTAATTGGTGTCCCGAGGAAGTATGTGGGATAGGGGCGTGGAACGCACTTCGTGTCATTTTCTCTCAATTCTTAGCACTAGCAATAGTCAATTGACTTCACCCGATAGGTTAATCTTTCGAGAATTGAGCTACTTTATCCGATATAAATTGAGCTATTTCGACTGGTTATGTAAACCTCTTGGCATGGAACTTCAGTTCTCAAGTGGTGTTACTATTTCTGCTGTAAATCTATTTTTAAACTTGTCTTTCTTCAATCATCCCGTTTTGAGTTTGTTCATGAATTACTTGATAGGATTCTCTTCTCCATTGTCTCTGGATGACCATGAGCTGAGAATTGGCAAAACTCTGTAATTTTGGAGTTTGACTGGCGTATTTATTTCAACCTTTATTTGAGCCTTCAAACTTTCGAACTCATTTTTTTAATCCGAAACAAATTTACAACAGAGCTTACACTCCATAATTGGTGATGATGTTGACTCAATCACCACCTAAATTGGCGTTGATTAATATTTATGATAGTATAAAAAGAATTCATGAAAAAGTAGAATCGAGATCTCAAAAAACAAATTCAGAGGGTCGGTTTTCAAAAAAAATTGTGTCTATTTTGAGTGGAAACGACGTTTCGGCCTAATTATTCCATCGTTTGGAACTCCAAAAATGTATTTTTTTTCGTTATTCTAGATATTTTTCAATTTTAATTAGATTAAAATTTTAGGTCTGTTTAGAGATTTTTTTGTCTCTAATTCTTAACGTTATCTAGAGTTCCTCGTTATCTTGGAAATTAGTTAGATTTTCCTTATTGCTAGTTATTATCCAGATTTTCCTTATTGCTTTAAATATGAATGGTAAGCCTTATGGTAATTAGTTGAATTTGAATTAATAAAAAGTCTTTGAGAGCTTTCTCAAATTATTCTTTCTTTTCGATATTTAATATTTCAGAACAAGAAGTTTTATTAGATTTTGTTCTTTTCTACAAGCTTTCGCTACGTTACATAACATTATTCTTAATCTGCTACTCGTTCATGAGTATTATTTGATCGGAGGAAGTAATAATATCAATGCTAAAGAGCAGTATCTCGAGTCGGGATACTCCGATTTAATATTAAAATGTAACAACAATTTTGTAGTCAACGTTGAACGTGCGTTACACGTTATTATGAACTGTTTTATAAGTACTGTAAAAGTAATATTTTGAATATGCGTGAATGTTAATTAATTTAGAATTAATATCATGGAATATATACGTGACAATGAATATTAAATCACTTATTTAATTTTCAATTAAGTAAAATTGGATGATAATTGGTATACATGGACATGAATAATGAATGTATTTTTGAATGCAAAATTCTAATTAATTTATAATTAAAATTAGTAACACTTAAATGCATAAATGAAGGTAAATATTAATTAAATGAATGTGAATGTTAATTATTTGAGAATTAATAATAAGAAATACATACATTAATAAAAACACGCGGGTGAAATGAATATGTCAAATATACATGTACATCGATAGTAACTAAATTGTTAAATAAATTAAATACATATTGAAAAACGAATGTAAGATATTATTGAAATAATTGAATTCTAGTAGAGCCAAAATTGTCCAAAAAATGATTTCACTTTATGTGATATTTAATTCCAATTAAGTAGAATTGTTCTATTTAACTTATAATTAGAACTAGTAACACCGAAACGTATAAATGAAGATGAATATTAATTAAATGAATGTGGATGTCAAATAATTGAGAATTCTCACTTGATGTGATATTTAATTCCATTTATGTAAAATTAGATGTTAATAAACATATATGGAAAGTGAATAATGAAATGCATTATTATTGTGAAATTCAAATTAACTTATAATTAGAACTAATAACACTGAAATGCATAAACAAAGATAGAGAATTCATACATTAATAAAAGCACGCATGTGAAATAAATCTGTCAAATGTACTACGTACATGTACGTTGATGATAATTAAATAAATTAAATATATATTGAAAATAAAAAATAAGATATAATTAAAATAATTGAATTATAATATAATTAGAATCGTCCAAAAAAATGATTTTCATATGATAAATTTTAGAATATTTTGGGGTTAGACTTACATTTATTATGACTTGTCAATGACATAAACAATGAATGTTACAAATGTATCCATGCAAAGAATGATGGATGCGAAGTGGAATATTCTCTACATTTATTGCCAAATGCAAATATTCGGCTAATAAATCCTTTCATTTTGGCAACTTTTGTCATACAAGAATTGACCAAATATTTAAGTTGCTGCCCTTCATTTTCAGTCAATATTTTTTATTCATAAATACCAAGAAAATACTTACAACAAAATTATGATATACTTTCACTTTGAATCTTACGGTTCATGTTTCGACGGCATTCCAATTGGTTATCGTTTTCGTTTTGTCATGCTATTGAATGCATTAAATAAGAACCAAAATCTGTAAAAAAAATCGACCTAGTCTCAATTTTATTTCTTGAATCATAAATAGTATGTTCGGTTAGATAAAATTCAATACTACAATAGTAATACTATTCACAATTTATTTGTATTCAAGATTAAAAAAAAAAAATTTGGAAAAATAGCAATAGCAGTTTCCAACATTTTTATTTTTTGTAGACTTTATCCTAACTTTCAATTTGTGCCAACGAGAGCTAATCTTTCAAAAATATGCAGTTCGTGTCCAAATGGATGGAAACTGACAATTTGATCGTAAATTGACCAATAGTCAAAAGATTGACCGAATTTTTACCAATTTTAAAAGGTTAACTTAGTAATTTTATATTTCATATAATACAACAATTAAAATAAAATAAAATAATTTAAAAACCAAAATCCCGTCATCTTAATAAAACCCAGAAACTACTCCACCATCAGCACAGCATCCCCACCGTCAACACCATCATCCAAATTGTTAGACCCATATATCACCAGAAAGCCCTCATTCTATCCAGGCATCGTATCTGATGATAGTATTTCAACAAATTTGGGACAAACAATCGATGCACTTTTTATCTCTCTCATTTCCTTTTTCACTTTAGACCACCATTTTTTGTGAAATTGGTCTCTTTTCACGAGTGTCTGTAGTGTTGGTGGGGAAAAGTAATTATGGTGGTGTATATAGGTGCCGAGATGGTGGTTAGGTGATGGCAATTTTTTGGTGGTTTTGGTGTGTGGATTCTATGGTGGTGGTCCTAAGGTTTAGATGTGGAATTTGATGGTTTTTGTGGTGATGGAGGGGAGGGGAGGCTATGTCGGCGACGGGGAGGCTCTGCAGACGGTTGGTGGGTGGCAATGCTAATGATTTATTTTTCTCCTTTCTCTTTTTCTTTTTTAGTTTATTTTGTTTTATTCTATTTTTGTTTTTAAATTATTTTATTTTATGTATAAAATAACAAAGTTACCATTTTACTAATTTCAATTGAGTCAAAATCCACTTTTGTTAGTCAACTAACGATCCATTTGGACCCTAACTGTATATTTTTGAAAGGTTAGGGATTTCGTTAGCACAAATTGAAAGTTAAAATAAAGTCTGTAAAAATTGAAAAGGTTAAATATTGTTGCTGCAATTTTTCCTAAAAACTTTCAAAGGCGGCTTTTGGAAGTATCGATTTAAATTGGACGGATGGCTTTTCTTTGATATATATATATATAATTAAATTTATGGTATAAGGTCCAACTTAAATTATTATTTCATATTAGCCTGAGAAATTTTTTTGGACGAGTTACGTTTCATGTCAAATTGACAATACTTATAGATAATGATCATATTATTATCAGTTTATGTGACGGTGGAATTACTTATCATGCAGAGTTCATGTTCGAGTTGGTTTTAAAAACATCAAATATAAATATACTCGCCCTCTCGCTCCCAAGCTAAATCCTTTTCCCCAAACTCCAACTGGGCTACCTGTCCCACAATTTCTCGTCTCACATATTTTGCTGCCACCACTTCTGTGGAGGAAACAAAACCTGAAAAATAAAGCAGAAAACAGAAGATTTCATTGAAAGCAAGAAGAAAAAAATGGCTTTGAAATTGAATGCAATCAACTTTCAATCCCAAAAATTCCCTTCATTTGCTCTCCCACCAGTGGCCAGCCACGGATCTCCCAAATTTTTCATGGCTTCTACTCTTCGCTCTGGCTCCAAGTAATAAGCCTTTTTTTTCCTTTTACCATTATATTTTGCTTCATTTTTTATAATTATTTAAACCCTTTAGGCCTGTCTTTTATTAGTCTTTCTATATAAAGATTGGATCTTTAATGCAAATTATTATTTTTCTTCTTTTTCTTGATCTGGGTTTTTTGTTTTTATCTCTGATTTTTGCATTTTCTTATCTTTTAACTCTTATTCAATGCTTCTGAGAAACATTTATAGTTATTTTCTTAATAAATAATACAATTATTTTCTGCTCTATTAACATGTTTTTTTTGAAGATTATGTTTTGCCTTTCTAACTTTTTATTTCGTACTAATTTGGTTTCTTTTTGGTTAATTTGTCCCTGTGGTTCATGAATTTACATGTTTCAATGGATGCATGCTATGTAGTTTTAGTTCAAATAGCTGTTATTTTTGTAAATTTTATAACAACCACCCACCCCCAAAAGAAAAGATAAGAAATTAAACATTTTACTTTTTTTTTTTGGCTTATAATAGATTAAGATATGTAGCTTAGTGTTTTGTTTTTGTTTTTGTTTTTTGCTGATGTGCATTTTGGAATTATCACACTTGTCCTTTCTGTTATCTGATGAGAAGAGATTCAAAGAGTTATGGAGATAAAAGTATTTTGATAATATATGGTCATCAGAACATTATAAGAAAATGTTTTGTCTAATTTGTTGGTAATTAGGTTTTAATTTCTATTTTTTTTTTCTTTTGTTTCGAGCTAGATGGTTAGGTAGTCTCATCACTAACTAGTTGGTAACAACTGCTCGGATCTTTCAGCAATCCAATGAACATTGAATTTTAATTCTTCAAAATCGTTGAGTTTCTGTGACAAAGTTTTCTCTTGTTGATAACCATGTTTCCTTTGTGTTATTGTTTACTCGGTCACTCCTTCATACATACGATCATTTTCTGTTAAGGTATATCATGTATACCTTGCTGTTCTGGACGCCCATATTTGGTGTTGAAGAGAGCCAGCCATGGCATAATATATGATTGTTTTGTATGTTTAGATTACTCAAATAATGTAACCAATTGTAATATCAATAAGTGTTTTCAATCTGGAAAAATGATTTTTGTTCGATATCTCTTCCTAGTTTCTTCTCGTAAAATTAGTTTCCTACTGTCTGTTTAGATATCCTTTCAAGTGGACGGCGATATCAAGTACTTCTTGATACGAGACACTCAAAATGCATAACCTATGGATATACTACGCATCAACACTTTCTGTTTCTATCTATCTAGTATACTGTCAGTTATCCACACAAATACTTCTGATAAATATGGAGAGTCCATTAACTGCTGCAGTAGAGACCGTCAAGATGCTAATTCTCTTGATTTTGATAGCCAATCTTAACTTTGTTGTCTCTGATAGTATAATTGGGATACATCTGCGTTTCAAATCTGTAAGATGGGCTTTAAAGATGTAATATACTTATCCGTAATTAACGAGTTCGATTTGCATTTTATTTTATTTTGCTTATATGTAACTTGTAAATCATAAAGCAGTTACAGCTAGGACATTAGAGTATGGTGGTTGGTCTACTTTTGAGATGTCAACTGTCCAACATGGATAGTTAACACACACTAGCATTTTCTGGACACGGTTACCTATGAATACGCTCAGACAATGTGAATTGCTTAGAAGTTCCCTTCTATGCTCAAATGATTGTTCTGTAGTTTAATTCTTATCTGTTGTTTTGTGTGTTGAATTCTGTTGCAGGGAGATTGAGACTCTCAAGAAGCCTTTTAGTCCTCGTGAGGATCATGTTCAAGTAACACATTCTATGCCACCTCAAAAGATTGAGATCTTTAAAGCGATGGAGGACTGGGCCAAAGAAAACATATTAGTTCACCTGAAGCCAGTCGAAAAATGCTGGCAACCGCAGGATTTCCTGCCAGATCCTGCTTCTGATGAATTTCACGATCATGTCAAGGAACTACGTGAGAGAGCCAAGGAACTTCCTGACGATTATTTTGTCGTTCTAGTTGGCGACATGATCACAGAAGAAGCCCTTCCAACGTACCAGACAATGCTTAATACATTGGATGGGGTGCGAGATGAAACGGGGGCTAGTCTTACTCCCTGGGCAATTTGGACTAGAGCTTGGACTGCTGAAGAGAACAGGCATGGAGACCTTCTAAACAAATATCTCTATCTATCGGGACGAGTAGACATGAGACAAATTGAGAAGACGATCCAGTACTTGATAGGGTCGGGAATGGTGAGATTCTTGCCACATAACCCACCATTACTATTTCTGTGGATGTAATTCTCTGTTGTTCTGTGCCTGCATGTCGAGCAGCTGCAGCCTTCTTATTAAAAACATAAACAGGTTCTCTACTCTCTAAAAATAATGAATATGCTAACAAGAAAAGTGATCTTTCTCAAACCTCTCTATGGAAGTCTCACACGCGTGGGGGCGAATGTGTTGAGGATACTATTTGAACCTTGAAATTATGTATGTGTGGATTTCCTTTGCTGTTACAAATTATATTGTTAATTTATGTGAATTGATAATTTCTTATAATTATAAAAATCTGAAATTTAGACTCATATTCTATCGATTGTCCTTGAATATTTACAGGATCCTCGGACAGAAAACAATCCTTACCTTGGATTTATCTATACATCATTCCAAGAAAGGGCCACTTTCATTTCTCATGGTAACACAGCAAGACACGCGAAGGACCATGGTGACGTGAAGCTGGCTCAAATCTGTGGTACAATTGCTGCGGACGAGAGGCGTCATGAAACTGCATACACCAAAATAGTTGAAAAGCTGTTTGAGATCGACCCTGATGGAACAGTGCTGGCTTTTGCTGATATGATGAGGAAGAAAATCTCAATGCCAGCCCACTTGATGTATGATGGACGTGATGATAATCTTTTTGATCACTTTTCAGCCGTTGCTCAGCGGCTTGACGTCTACACGGCTAGAGACTATGCCGACATTCTAGAGCATTTGGTCGAAAGATGGAACGTGACAAAGCTTTCCGGACTCTCTTCAGAAGGGAAAAAGGCTCAGGATTACGTCTGTGGATTGCCTCCAAGAATCAGACGGTTAGAGGAGAGGGCTCAAGGGCGGGCCAAGGAAGGCCCAAGAATTCCATTTAGCTGGATATACGATCGAGAGGTACAACTCTGAGTGCATGATGCGACAGGTAAAGAAATATGAGCCGTAGTTTGTTTCCTTG
Organism: Fraxinus quadrangulata; assembly: GCA_903798255.1. Classification (NCBI taxonomy): domain Eukaryota; kingdom Viridiplantae; phylum Streptophyta; class Magnoliopsida; order Lamiales; family Oleaceae; genus Fraxinus; species Fraxinus quadrangulata. The sequence continues at coordinate 47,115 of CAIGRB010029761.1, read as the reverse complement.
CAATTTCTTGTTCCTCTGGTAAGGGACTCATACTGTAGATACCTACTGTTTCTGGTGTGGTTTTGCTAGATCTTCATATATAGAGGCACCTGTAGCTACGACGCTTTAGTGAATGGTCTATGGTATGTTTTCCGTGCTGACTGTGAACTCCAAAAACACTCTAGGCAATTTTGGTGATCGTCATTGTGTGGTTACAAATTACTTATCCATGCTCTATTTGCGTATTTATCACTTGGCCGATGTGTAATCAATTCCATGTACTTAGTCTATACTCAAGTATAGGTTGATCTAACTGTTAATATGACGAAATATGTGTTGGTAAGCTACTGTAGGAGGTTGGTTTACGGGTACAACCTTTGTAACTTCATGGTATACCCGTGGATTGGCCAGTTCCTATTTGGAAGGTTGTAATTTCTTAACGTTAACAATTTCTACTCATGCTAATAGCTTAGCGCAGTCCTTATCGTTACTGTGGGGGTTCTGAAGCACAAACGGACGGCGTTAGACAAGCTTAAGGAATTAAAAGAAGTTAAATTTCACCGATTTTTTATGAAGTATAATTGAGTATTGTGTACCAAAATGATACAACAATGTTGTTGTATTGTTTGACATCGTCACGGTGTATTGAAATCGTAGCATCACTACACTGTTGAAGATCTCAAGAGTTTCAACCAAGGATGTAAAATTTTCTTCATGTTAGAAACAGCGACCGGTTGGTGATGAATTCAACTTCGCGTTGCACATTCTTCATATTTCATTCATCTCGAGCAAAAATTCTTTAGTTCGAAAATCATGAACCATTTCTATATGTGCTCAAGTCCTCGCTACATTGCTAGAATATGCTCTTTTCTTTGTTACCCTAGTTCATACCATATGTTACTAATGTGTAACTAAATAAATAACGAACAACGTTAGTAAGTTCATTAGTGTGAGTTTCAAGAAATTTAACTTCCAAAAGCATAAAATGACGTCTCATAAGATGTTTATGAACAAGGGTAAATTAACAGTATAAAAGTAAATAGTACTTGTGAAACTTATGAAATGTATGAATAAAAAAGATTTCTGTTTACCATTTTTTCGGCTAACGCGTTTATAGGTACCTAAACACGACGAGTCAAATATAAATCAATGTCCCTCCCTCTTTCGGGGAAAATGATGCGTAACGCTCTAAAGTCCAAGGCGGCTCCTTTTTTTCTATTGGTTCGCAGAACCTCAAAAGAACGCTTGAATTCGAGTTAATTTCACACATGGTCCTTAGTGTTTAAGTGAAAATGCAAATTGGTTCTTAATATATTTTTTTAACCCATTTAATCTTCCATAATTGATCGCTGTATTAAATTGGTTAACATATTCGATGTAAATAGTCATTAAACCTTGACATGAACTAACATACATTAAAATACAAATTTCTTCCAACTGACCTCCCGTTTCATTTCATGCTACGACATTTCTACTATTTATTAATGGTGGAAAGTATGTAAGGATCAAAAGGATCGATTTGAAATTGTTTTGTTAAATTTTAGTGTTTTATTTTAAGAACCACGCTTGGTTTTAAATTATACACGACATGGACATATGTTGTTACTTGTTAGTCCATACCGAATCTCGAATTGATAACACTAATAGAGTGAATAATCGAATGAAAAATGAAGAGTGCCCTAACAATTGCCTACGGCCTACTCCTATTAAAAAAAAAATGAAAAAAAGCAAGACTCCTTAATTTGATCCTACACGATATATTTTGATGATGCTTCTTTGACTCCAAGTTCATGAAATTGTGAATTAAAGGATTTGCATTTTTGAGTTTCTCATTGCCATTCTTGATCACGGATCCGAAGGACAATGAATTCTAGCAATAGAAGTAGACGATTTGTATGTCATAGACAAAGGTGAATAAGCGCTGATTGCGTTGAAATTCAGATAGGCATAAAAAAGAATTTTGACACCAGAAGATCTGCAATTTAAATTTAAGGATACTATTGACATAGATAGTATGACTTTATGCAAAGCCTTTCCATCAATAGGATTAAGTGAATTCAGGTAACGGCTACAAGGGATAAATCAAAAGGAAACTATGCCCAACTAGGGATGGACGTAAAATTGTAAGCTGCCAAGAGCAGGGGCAAACGTCCAGGTACTAGTGGTTAAATATATTAAAATTTTACTTCAGGAACCAATTTGGAATTCCTCTTGATCTCCAGTGACTATTTGTGAAATTGTCATCAAATTTAAACCGAACCCCGTTAGGTCTTTATCGGAAAGAAACAGCGAAAAAATTGGGGGAAAAAATGGAATCCCAAATTAATTGTCAAATTCTCCCTTCACTCCTCTCCTCTTTCGTAGATACTTTCGTCGATTTTTCTGTCGGCGGCGGCCTTTTCTTGCCCCCTGAACCTAACCTAAATCCGGATCCGATTACAACCCAGAATGCAAAAAATCCCAAGGATTCATCATATTTGCCTCGTTTACAGACTGTATTTCCACAACCCTCTCGCCTCATTGCCATAGGGGACCTCCATGGAGACCTTTCTAAGGCCAAACAGGCGTTAAGGCTTTCGGGTCTCATTGACCCGAATGATCGGTGGTCCGGCGGGTCGAGTACTGTTGTACAGGTGGGGGACATTCTGGACCGGGGTGGGGATGAGATTAAGTTGTTGTATTTCTTTGAGAAACTGAGGAGGGAGGCTGCGAAAGTTGGTGGGAGGGTTATTACGATGAATGGGAATCATGAGATTATGAATGTCGATGGGGATTTTAGGTATGTGACGCCTCATGGACTAAAAGAGTTTGAGAATTGGGCTATGTGGCAACATGTTGGGAATTTCATGAAGAAAATGTGTGGTGGGTTGGATGAGAATGTTGTATTTGATGATCCATTTGATGGGATGCCTAAGGAATTTCGAGGAATTAAGCCGGAGTTGTTGAATGGTGTTAGAGCACGAATGGCTGCGCTGCGACCAAATGGATTGATTGCAAAAAGATTTTTGTCAAAGAACCAGACAGTTGTGGTTGTTGGGGATTCTATATTTGTCCATGGAGGGTTATTGCCGAAGCATGTGGTTTATGGACTGGAGCGCGTAAATGAGGAGGTGAGGGATTGGATTCTTGGGTTGAAGTTGAAGGTGGCTAATCAGTTGGTGAGAGGGAGAAACTCTATTGTTTGGTTGAGAAGCTTTTCGAATGAGTTGGCTAAGGATTGTGATTGTTCGACGCTTCAGCATGTGCTTGAGACCATTCCCGGAGTGAAGAGGATGATCGTGGGGCATACGATTCAGGAACATGGAATCAATGGAGTTTGCAGTAACCGTGCCATAAGAATCGATGTGGGAATGTCGAGGGGGTGCAATAATGGATTACCGGAGGTTTTGGAGATCAATGATAAATCTGAGGTCAAGATTTTAACATCAAATCCTCTGTATTGGAAAGGATATGACGCTTCTTTAAGTGCTAATAAAAAAGATGGGTTTGGTTCATTGATCCCTGAACAACGAGCAAACCAAGTAGAAGTAAGTGCTTAATTGTTGATGTGATCTCATCAAGATTTGTCAGCTCTGGAAGTTCTTGGGGTTATACCTCCACTCATTCAATCTGGTTTTTGATTACTCGTCATGGCAGGGAACTGATGTAAGTGTAATCTTGTAATCCCTGTTGTCGACCTTTGTTCAATGGTAAAATTGCTCTTGCACTTCCAATTATATACTTAAAAGTGCTTTTATTCATCAAAATTTGAAAAACTGTCAGTAGATCTTGTTCTGCTTGTGTTTCTTTGTTCTCTGTGTTCAAAGTTTGGTTTGTTATCTGTTATCCTGACATATGGGGTAACGTGCACATCAATTTTTGCGCATTTCTTATGGAACTGTTCCATAAGAAATGCGTATTATGTGATTATTGAGCGATGTGCGTGCTATACCGAGTCCTCTGAAAACTATCGTTACCTTCCCGGCCGACTCTTTTCATCAAACTATCGTTACCTTCGGCCTCAATTAAGCCTTCTAAAACCAGAAATGTTTAATTTCTTCAACTTCTGAGAATTCATTCTTAAACAGTTATCGACTCACAATAAATGATACTCCCTCCATCCCACCATTCACCATTTATATAGACGCACTTTTCCTTATTTTCTTGTCTCAATTGTATATTCTTGATTTTTATCAAGAATGTTTTCTTTTCTTCGTTTATTAATATACCTTATTTTTTTACTAGTTTCAATAATAATTTACTATTAATTATTGATAATTAAATAAGGGTAAAGTTTTTGATCGTAATGATATTTTGGGCAAAAAACATTTTTCCTATTAAATAAAAATTTGAAAAAACAAAAAACAATACCACAACCCCACACCAAATCAATCAACCACGACCTCCACGCCCTTTAACCAAATTCAATCCAAAGTCCACCTCATCTGTTCCATCAATTGCTAAATCCAGAACAAGGTGGGAATCTAGATCGGATAAAGGGATGCCCAATGAGCTCGGAGATGCGGTCAACAGCATGCTTTGCGATGGAACCCCTTTCTAGTGAGATTTATGGGAATTTAAATCCCACATTGGAAGTATGGACTTCCTTTGTGAGGTTTATATAGGCTTAAGTTCTCCAACACTATTGGCTAACTTTTGTGGGTTCGTTCTTCCAAATCTTATGACAATGGTATCAGAGCAGACATCATGTCTTCGAGTTTCAGTTATCACTTAGGGTATATGGGCAGGTCTCGACGTGGACGTCGAGTCAGCAGCGTGGTGGTTTGTCAAGATTTCTAGTGGAATTTATGGAAATCTAGATCCCACATCGGAAGTATGAGCTTTCTTTGTGAGGTTTATATAGGTTTGTGTTCTTCAAATCTGATTGAAGAGCACTGAAATTTCCTCTTACAGCCTGCAAATTAGCAATAATGAATGGAATCCAAAATTGATATACATAAAAGAAGAATTAACACAAATTAAAAGAGGTCGGTGACGAGGGCGATGAGTTGGTCTTCGAAGAAGGCCTTAAGGAGAGATTAGAGCTTGGTTTGCCAGTCGGATAATTGGGTTTTGAATTTGGATTTATTATTATTATTTTAAATCCAGAACAAGGTGGGAATCAAGATCGGATAAAGGGATGTCCAATGAGCTCGGAGATGCGGTCAACAACATGCTTTGCGATGGAACCCCTTTCTAGTGAGATTTATGGGAATTTAAATTCCACATTGGAAGTTTGGGTTTCCTCTGTGAGGTTTATATAGGCTTAAGTTCTCTAACACCATTGGCTAACTTTTCTGGGCTCGTTCTTCCAAATCTTATGACAATGGTATCAGAGCAAAAATCATGTCTTCGAGTTTCAATTATCACTTAGGGTGTATGGGCACCTGCTCAACGTGGACGTCGAGTCAGCAACGTGGTGATTTGTCAAGATTTCCAGTGGAATTTATGGGAATCTAGATCCCACATCGGAAGTATGAGCTTCCTTTGTGGGGTTTATATAGGTTAGTGTTCTCCAAATCTGATTGAAGAGCACTAAAATTTCCTCTTACAGCCTGCAAATTAGCAAGAATGAATGGAATCCAAAATTGATATACATAAAAGAAGAATTAACACAAATTAAAAGAGGTCGGTGACGAGGGTGATGAGTTGGTCTTCGGAGAAGGCCTTAAGGAGAGATTAAAGCTTGGTTTGCCATCGGATGATTGGGTTTTGAATTTGGATTTATTATTATTATTATTGTCGATTTTAGGGGTGGGAGTAGGAGTGGGAGTGGGGGATTGGTTGGCAAGCTTTGATTTAGAAATTGAGAGGTGGTGTCGGCGTTGGGGTGGTGGTGCATATGGTGGCTGCGCATATGGTGATTGTTTTCTTGGGTTGGGGGTTGTGGGGGTTTCTTTTAATAGAAAAAATTGTCTTCCATAAAAAATGCCCTTGTCTTATTTGATCAAAATATAATTTCCATCTTGTGATCAATTGACGTTTTATGGGATCAAATAGACGGAATTTTGGATTTCATTCACAATTTTTAAAGGTCTGTTATCTTGATTGACACAAATGAAAGGTGTAGGTCAAATCTGTTTCTAAATGAAAAGTTTGGTACATCAACTGCAATTCTCCCTAATTTTTAAAAATAGTTGAACGTGTAAAGAAATGATAGCATTGGGTTAAGCCGCCCTCATATCACAAGAGTAAATCGCGTGGGTAATTTTGACAATTCGCATCTAGGTTTTCACTGTTCCTCTTTCCTTCGTCTGCCTATAAATTCGAACGCCTCCCCATTTCTCTGCATCATTTATCTCTGTATCTTTAGATTGGCGTAATTATTTTTTCGATTTTTTTTCAATTATTTTCTTTGAATTGATTTTGCATTACAAGGAGGAAAAGGCCAATTTGCAGAGCAAGGGCGTCAATTTACAATGACGAATCGCTTGCATTGAAGGTTGGCAACAATAGTCTGCGATTCTCCGTGCCTTTCAAATCGATTTTCAATTTTGATTACGGCCTCGAACAAATCGCTACATATGCCCTCACCCCTTTTTGCAATTATTTTATCGTAATTGATTTTTGTTTAAATTTTTATTTAATTTAATTGCGAGCATGAAATTTACATGGTAATAAAATAAATTATAGGTAACTTACTTTTATGAAAATTATTAATTAAACGTGTTTGATTAATTTAGTTTTCAATCTAGAAAATATTATATTTATCAATATTTTATTGGGATAAATGAGAGAGAGTTGACAAGTAAGAAAGAAAAAGAAAGTGAATTATTTGAAAAATAAAAATATATTCTCGTTAAATAAAATATTTTTCTTGTTTTCAAAAAAAAAATAGAGTGACATGACAATAAAATTAAAATATTTTTCGTGAAAAAATTATTAATTAAACAATACAAAAGTAGAAAATTAAATGAAAATATATTTTTAATATAAAATATTGACAATCAAATGCACCTTGATTTTTGAATGACGAGTTGTTGCTTGGAATTTTTAAAAATATAAATTGTTATCAGATTTCAATTAGGGTTAACTAGGACTGATGAAATTGAGTGACTGACTCGACTCAACAATTCTA
>CAIGRB010029761.1:23257-38631 GCA_903798255.1 Fraxinus quadrangulata | reverse complement strand
ATAATTTTTTAGTTAATATATTTTTTATTTAAAAGTTAGTTTTGAACAAAATACGTTGGTTTAAAATAATTATTTTATAAATAGTAAAATTATAAGAGAATATGAAAAACGGTCAAAATTTACCGATTTGATAAGTTGATAAAATTGGTCAAAATTACACCACGCTGATTTTGGATGATCATCTGAGCACCAGGTTCTAATCAAGAGGACAGAGGCAAGTGTATAAATAAGATTTCGTGGTGAGGTTGTCATCCGTGAGGAGTCCATGTGAGTAAAGTACAAGGATTTTAAAATGGATGACGCTCTCTCATTGGTTGGGAATCAAAAATTGACGTAGATGATAGAAGTAGAGCAAACACAGTGAATAGGGCTTACCCCTTTTCCACCAAAACTCGATGTCCAAAAAATTTAGTAAGCTCCATTTTTTAAAACCTTTCATAAATGATGTCATCCAAAATCAGTCAAAAGAAGACTTTCACGCATGCCCAATTACATTTTTGGTTTTAAAGTATAAGCTCATTTGGCAAAATTTATAAATTTATTTATAAAGAGAAATATGAGCGAGTCTCACAAAATGCGTGGATAGTAATGAGTAATAGTTATGAATGTACGATTAAAATTTATGTTTATTTTGACTAAATTTATAAATTAAATTAAATTGTATCCTAAGATAGGCTAATTTTTCTCTTAATATTCATTGATGCTACTATTTTGACCTAAGTAATATAGGTCTGCTGTTGATAATTTTACTTTTTCAAAAAAAAGTCAAAATTCACAACTCATTATTGACATATTATCTACACGTTACGAAAAAGTCACCGCTAACGAATACATAAAAGCAATACTAACAAGTAAGGGTTGATCAAATAATCAAAACCAGTCGAATTTGATGTGATTCTACTTTTAAATCGTTCTAGTTCACTGAGCCAAGAACCTATTGGTTTTGGTTCAATTTTGGTTCTAGTACCCAGAACCAATAATTGAGAATCAGTTCTAATCCAATCATCTTTAATTTAGCTACGTTTAATTGTTAATTTTTAAATAATTTTTACTATGCAATATTTTCTACGAGGATAAAACTTTTTGTTTACATGTAACTTTTGGTATAAAATTTTATACTTAATTTGTATTAATAATTTTAAAATTTTGATTTTGGAACCCAACCAAAACAAACTGAAATCATTTGATTCAATTCCATAGTAACTACGATCGCGCTATTCGTACTTGCCGATTTACACGGTGACGTGTCAAATGCCTGATTATTCCAAAAAATTAAAAAAAACAAAAAAGCAAAACCAACAAATATGGGTCAAACTTGAACCGGCCCATTATATAAAGCACCCACTACCCCCAATTGGTCCCATTCCCAAATCAGAAAAAACACTTGGTGGCGCAAAACTCATTCAAACTCTGGCACTCATCCATCTCTCAACCGGAATAAGAAGCCGATGGTTAATGTAGCAAGCGTCTCCATGTTTGTGTTTCCCATCGTATGTTAATCGCACGGTTGGTAATTTTTTTTAAGCCGTAAGACCGAAGCTCCAATGTGTGCAGCAACATCTTCAATCTCCGACACCATCCATCGATTCCGACAAAATTTCGCATCAAACATCATGTAAGCATGATGTATTTGGTATCCATTTTACTTGATTTTGATTTATTTGAATAATACATATTTTTGAAGATTTTACAGTGCTCTATGGATGTGTTGTAATGTAGCATCATATCTGGTTCGTTCGTATGCAATATGCCAATAAAGAACTCTGGACTTTGTCATAGCTGTCGAGAGAAAGGTCACTTGTTTGCCGACTGCTCGAAAAAACGGTGATGCCCCTGGTGTAAAATTGGCGTTGTGAAGTGCTTTGAGGTCGAGAAGGACACGAAGAACATGGGTCGAATGTTCAATTGCTGCAGTGCTAATTGTAAATATTGGGAATGGGTCGACAAAGGAGAATCCATTGGCGGATCGAGTAGCGTTACCGTGAACTCAAATGATCATGTGCTGGTCGAAGAAGTTCAACAGTTCTCTCGCTTGTTCGAATCCTTTTGTCGAATAGCAGAAGAAAAAAATATTGAGATTCGTTGAACGTGACAATACGCAAGGCCAACGAAAGTGCAGAAGTGGATAAGAAATGGAAGGGACCTGTATGAGTAGTAGTTATGTTGTTGGTTGCGTGGTTCCCTACCACTTTTGATGTGTAGTATGTGTTCTGTTGTGTAGTTGGTGAAGTGAAGAATGTTAGTGTAATATATGCTTGGGAAGAATCTGTAATGTTCATTCACTACTTCTATCTCAGAAATGTTAATGTGATTGAAAACGTCTTATTGTTTCCAGTTCACCGGTTTCCCTGTACCTATTCTAATTGAATACACCAATGCTAACTGAATACGCCCATAAGATATGCATAATTTCATAACCCACATTAATATATAGAAAGGGAAGTTACTGCTGTCACATATACAATGAAGGAGAGCATCCATAATTTCATAAACTACATTGATATAGAGAAAGGGAAGTTACTGCTGTCACATATACAACATCATCCTGAATTCACAAAAAATCACAAAATTAACGCTGTTGCGGATGACCAGAGAACAACATTCGGATAAAGCATACAAATCTTCATCTGGGTCTTCACATTTGACACTTGCATTTCCCAGTGTCAAATGATCCTCTATTATTACCTTGCGAATATAACTGCATCGATATTGTTAATCCAAAATCACATGTTTCAACCATGTTGGTGATGTGCATTTGGATAATAGTACGACATTGCATTTCCTACTGTCAAATAATAAATTTATTATGCAAACTAGAGTATGACTTGAAATAAATTCATTATGTTTAACCGCATACCTTGACCATTGAATAATGAAGCCGATGGGAAGAAATTTGGAGACATTCCTTGTTGTGTAAATACATGACCGTTACCATCACCCTACACAAATTTCATGATGTAACTAAAATGTGGAAATCAAATACATTGGTGAATCGAAGTAGACGAACCATCAGATGCAGTTATCCTGGCTTTGCAGCCTGTTTGAATGGTAGCTTGCGACTTCAAAGAACCGTCCGAAGTACTACTTCTTCGGCCTTCACGATTGCATGTCAACACTACATATCTCACAACTCCGTCTTCATCATTTTGCGAATTTCTTTTCCTAACTCGAAATCCTACGTCGTACGCATATTTTTTGTAAAAATTAAACATTTCTTTTTCATTATTGAATTTCATACCTACCTCTGGCACAATGACACTGTCTATTCCTACAATTCCATCATCGACGAAGTTTGCACTGTCCAAAATGTTGTCATTTTCGTCTTCTAATAGAACGATGTCGTCAACCTCTTCTGAATATTGAATTGAAATCATCATTCTTCTCTACTTTGTAATTTCAGATGCATCTAGGTTTCACAAATTGCAGATAAAGAAACTTAGATAAATCAACTATTCCCAAAAAGTTAGATTAATAACTCAGCTTACTGTAATTAGTAAACGAAATAACACATTACAAAAATAATAAAAGAAAGAGAAAAAAGTCATAACGACAGTTTTGCTTGGTAGACTCGAGACCGTATCAATCATGAGTTTGGTGATGCTTATGGAAATCGGGTTCTAATTATCCATTTATCATGTTTGGCTAAGCTTAAAAAGTTTACTTACAACTAAATTAGTTTTGAAATAATAATTTTTGAAGCCAATGAAAGTTAATATGTAGGGTTGTTAAAACTATTCTTCCTTGGGCAATTATTACTTCGGTAAATAGCAAATCAAATGAAACTTCAAAGAATAGAAGACGATTGAAGTATAGAAAGAAGTGCTCTTTAAATGTGTTATGAATCAAACTAAGAGTAAATCAATAATGGGGCCATTTTCCATGACGTAGATAAGCAACACAAACCAATTATTGAGAAATCACAACATTAACAGAGAAAAATTTACGGTTTTTACAGTACTCAGTGATGGATCAGCCATTTTCTTGAATCCATAACACATTTAAGTAGAAATCAACCTAAATCACAACAGAAAACGTTTACAAACTTCATCTACCTTTGTCCGTCATCTATTCGAATAGATGAAGCCAACGATAGCTTCAAAATGAACTCTTTGTTGCGCCAGCGACACCTTCTTCGACGGGCGGTAGGTTTCAATTTTTGGGGCCAGAGAAATCACGGGCAATATTCTAACAATTTTTGAATAACCCGGATTGAATTTCATCTCTTCTGATTAGCGGGTTTTGTGTTGACCGCTCCAAGTCTAAAACCCAGCCCAATAATTGAAGTGGCAAGCTTTGTTCTTTNAAGAAATAGAAACTGATGAAGAAATTTTTGAGGAAAAATCAGAATCAGAAGAAATATCTAGTGAGGACGAATAAAAATAATAATATAAAATAAAAACTAGTTTCTAAAACCATTTCAAAACTTAGGGACATGTTATGCAATAAAAATCAATTTCATTAAGGGTAAAAATGATATTTTACGTAATTATAAAAATTTTAGGCCAATTTTGAAACTTCCCCGTAATATATGCTTGGGAAGAATTTGTAATTTTCATTCACTACTTCTATCTCAGAAATGTTAATGTGATTGAAAACGTCTTATTGTTTCCAGTTCACCAATTTCCCTGTACCGATTCTAATTGAATACACCAATGCTAACTGAATACGCCCATAAGATATGCATAATTTCATAAACCACATTAATATATAGAAAGGGAAGTTACTGTTGTCACATATACAATGAAGGAGAGCACACATAATTTCATAAACTACATTGATATATAGAAAGGGAAGTTACCGCTGTCACATATACAACATCATCCTGAATTCACAAAATTAACGCTGTTGCGGATGACCAGAGAACAACATTCGAATAAAGCATACAAATCTTCATGTGGGTCTTCACATTTGACACTTGCATTTCCCAGTGTCAAGTGGTCCTCTATTATTACCTTGCGAATATAACTACATCAATATTGTTAATCCAAAATCACATGTTTCCGCCACGTTGGTGAAGTGCATTTGGATAATAATACGACATTGCATTTCCTACTGTCAAATAATAAATTTATTACGCAAACTAGAGTATGACTTGAAATAAATTCATTATGTTTAACTGCATACCTTGACTATTGAATAATGAAGCTGATGGGAAGAAATTTGGAGACATTCCTTGTTGTGTAAATACATGACCGTTACCATCACCCTACACAAATTTCATGATGTGGAAATCAAATACATTGGTGAATCAAAGTAGACGAACCATCAGATGCAGTTATCCTGGCTTTGCTGCCTGTTTGAATGGTAGCTTGCGACTTCAAAGAACCGTCTGAAGTACTACTTCTTCGGCCTTCACGATTGCATGTCAACACTACATAGCTCACAACTCCGTCATCATCATTTTGCGAATTTCTTTTCATAACTCGAAATCCTACGTCGTATGCATATTTTTTGTAAAAATTAAACATTTCTTTTTCATTATTGAACTTCATACCTACCTCTGGCACAATGACACTGTCCACTCCTACAATTCCATCATCGACGAAGTTTGCACTGTCCAAAATGTTGTCATTTTCGTCTTCTAATAGAACGATGTCGTCAACCTCTTCTAAATATTGAATTGAAATCATCATTCTTCTCTACTTTGTAATTTCAGATGCATTTAAGTTTCACAAATTGCAGATAAAGAAACTTAGATAAATCAACTATTCCCAAAAAGTTAGATTAATAACTCAACTTACTGTAATTAGTAAATGAAATAACACATTACAAAAATAATAAAAGAAAGAGAAAAAAGTCATAACGACAGTTTTACTTGGTAGACTCGAGACCGTATCAGTCACGAGTTTGGTGATGCTTATGGAAATCGGGTTCTAATTATTCATTTATCATGTTTGGCTAAGCTTAAAAAGTTTACTTACAACTAAATTAGTTTTGAAATAATAATTTTTGAAGCCAATGAAAGTTAATATGTAGGGTTGTTAAAACTATTCTTCCTTGAGCAATTATTACTACCATAAATAGCAAATCAAATGAAACTTCAAAGAATAGAAGACGATTGAAGTATAGAAATAAGTGCTCTTTAAATGTGTTATGAATCAAACTAAGAGTAAATCAATAATGGGGCCATTTTCCATGACGTAGATAAGCAACACAAACCAATTATTGAGAAATCACAGCATTAACAGAGAAAAATTTACGATTTTTACAGTGCTCAGTGATGGATCAGCCATTTTCTTGAATCCATAACACATTTAAGTAGAAATCAACCTAAATCACAACAGAAAACGTTTACAAACTTCATCTACCTTTGTCCGTCATCTATTCGAATAGATGAAGCCGGCGATAGCTTCAAAATGAACTTTTTGTTGCGCCAGCGACACCTTCTTCGACGGGCGGTAGGTTTCAATTTTTGGGGCCAGAGAAATCACGGGCAATATTCTAACCTTTTTTGAATAACCCAGACTGAATTTCATCTCTTCTGATTAGCGGGTTTTGTGTTGACTGCTCTAAGTGTAAAACTCGGCCCAATAATTGAAGTGGCAAGCTTTGTTCTTTTTTGGTTGAAAAAAAGAAAAAGAAATAATGGCCCTTTACACGTCACAATGTAAACCAATAGGTAAATGCAAATGCATAATAGCTTTATTCTAGTTCCTATTGGAATCAATGATTTCATTGTAAGAAAACCATGGGTTATAGGTTCCAAAATTCTCTTGGAACCGAACATTTTTCGTCCACGCTCACCGGTTCAGACAAGCATATCATTTTGGCTTCAAAAAGGCCAAAAAAGAAATTTAGAGCTGAAAAATAAAAGGAAAGACACCAAAAGGCCTTAAACCCAGCAAAAACCCTAAACCCCTGAATTCCCCCAAAACCAAGCCCCCAATAAACCAGTAAATTCAAGAATGGACCACATAGCTGCAGCAGAAGAGCGAATTGTGAACGAAAGATTGAGGCAGAAACTCAACGAGGTCAACAGCGCTGCCCAATCGGAACTCTCCGTTGTTCAGGACCATGTCAATTTTACCCTCCAGGTCTCCTTTATATACAGACACGATTACATTTCTTGCTAAGTTTGTTTTTATTTTTTTTAATTTGGAATTTATGGGTTTTCTTTGTGCTGATTAATTTTTTATTTGTTGTCTAATGTGATTTGTGGGATTTCAGCAAGCATATTTTAAGTGCGCCTACGAGTGTTTCGACAGGAGGAGAAAGCAGGATGAGATTAGCAATTGTGTGGAGCACTGCACCGTTCCTGTGCTCACTGCCCAGAATCTTGTCGAAAGTGAGATGGCTAAATTTCAGGTAATATTCACTCTTTTTGGATTATTTTCTCGAAATTTCTTTTGCTTGTTTTGAGAATGGGTGTGGCGGTTTACTATTGGAATAATGACTGTTATTGGGCAGAACATAGTTTATTTTATGTTTTTCTTGTTGAACTGTATTTGGTTGTATTCATAAATCTCTCTCTTTGGTTAGTTAATATTCGCGATTCTTTATGATTAGCTATATTAATGTATAATAAGCCCATTCATTATAGGAATATGATGAATGGGTTTTTTCTGTCCATGAACACATGCTTTTGTATGAATGAATGATTGTATATGGGTTTTTTCTTAGAAGGCAGATTTTACATTACGTTATTGTGAAAATAGCTATGGGCTTTAATGTGGAAATAAGGAAAAGGTGTCTTATTTTAGTGAATTCTCTTCCATACTCTTGCATATATCAATCTGTTACACAATTGATGCTGGTGTTTGTGTTTTGAGGTAGCCCTGGTCTCATATTTGGTGGTTGAGAAAGAAGAGTGTTTAAACTCACTTGGTGTACTAAAGCACGAATTGCATTATGTTTGATCTTTTAATTGAAAAGGTCACTATAGAAATTTTAGGTGAATTTCATTTTGGTAGGATGGAAATTGGGACCCTTTTTTCCTTTACCTTCATCGAGTCTATTGATGTCATTTGTATAGGAGATTTTAGTTTGTGTAATGGAAAACTGAAACATTATCAACTCTTGGATTTCTGGTATGCTTGCTCAGCAGCTTTGGCTTGGGATAGTCCTTGTTTGAGTGATTTAGGCTTGAATAAGGTTCTGTAAACATTTTTACTCATTATTTGTTTAATGTTTAACAGTTAGAAAGGTCTTGGGAGTCTCAAGTAGGGAAAACAAGCAAAGTTGTTTATTTTGCTATCCCTTGCTACCTATAAAATGCAACTTTTGCGCATATGTATAATGTAGGAGCCACCCATTGATTCCAAGTTTTCTTGTTGGATTGTGATAAGAATGTAAGTATTTGACAGGGGGAATATGCTGGAGGATGTGTGAACAGTAATTGCTTTAGCCTATTGAACTTAATGCTGAGGTTCTTGTATGGGTCTTGAGGTACACAACATATCACGGGTTCACAAGTATAGGATGTGGTAACTGTAATATTACTACTACACTAGATATCTTTTTCTTCACGTTTGTCCAGAGGGACCTTCACTGGTTTTGTATAACGCCATGTTAATAAATTGACATGTTCCCTTGTGATGCAACTTTTTTTTTATTCTTTTTGTTGCATTTCTGAGTATTTCTGAATGGAGTAAGTTCACATCGTGTTCTTCACCGTATAATATAATTCAAATGTGCTTATCTGAATGTTTATTGATGTGTACAGGAAAAATTGAATCGGTCTCTGATGGTCTGCCAAGACAAATTTGAGTCAGCCAAGGTCCAGCAGAACCGAAGTGATGCTACGAAGGGTTTGGAGTCATGCGTTGACCAGTCCATTCAAGACAGCATCAAGATGTTGCCGCATCTTGTTGGAAGATTGAAGACATCTCTGCTCATCAAAGATTGAAACCTTTCGGTTATTACTATGTACTGCAAGAGATCACCCATTTTGTCTTGTTTTATCTTTGTTTATCTTTATGGAGGCATATATTTATCTGCAATCACTCTGAAGCTTTTATGAGATGAAGAGCCACTCTATTTCTCAAATAGGATAGAATAAGGGTGAAAGATGCTTTTTGAGTAATAGTCGTGTATTCTGTGAACATCCTGCAGTGTAGATTCTCCAATATTTTGATTAATCCAATGCACATTTGAGAAAGAATATGGCAAACCCTTTTTTTAAAACTATCATATATTCCAAATCCTCGTGTTTAAGATTTTTACTGATGCCTGAGCACTTGTTTGAAATGGACATTAAATTCGTAGGCGATACATCCACGCGAGTTCAAATCTAGCTCAGCTCAATAACTCAAGACCCCGTAGTCCTTTGGAAATACAATGTCTTCCTCATCTTCTAAGATAGCTCTACTGTCGTCTGTTTGAGCTGATAAGTGGATTAATCACTCAACATTTTGAGCTAATTACAAATTTCCGTGGCTGAAGTTTCCTTTGACTTAAGGTACCACTAGTGCTGATATGGTCAAGTTATGATTATCCAACTCACAGGTGATTCGATTGATTTATCAAAAAGTTCAAACTCTATAGAATTACAATAAAATACTTAAATCTCAATAACATTTGGAAATCAGAGAAAGTACTCAAGTTTGACTGGAAGAATTTTTCATGGAAGTTGAAAATTATTTTCCATTTTTCACCTTTTTGGTTGTTTGATAGGTGTTATTTTCTACACAGTTGATTTTCCAACTTATACCTCACGTGACTCCATTTTCCACATTTTCCTTAAATTGGTTTTCCCATGGGTTTGGTAGTTTTAGGTTTTCTAGGCAATTTTTTTTTTTTTGGCAATTGAAACAAATTCTATCCCCAATTGTAAAAATTATATTTCTTTAATGAACAATTTCCATGGAAAATAAAGTCAAACGAACACCAAAAGATCCAAAATATCAATATTTTTCAGGTGAAAAATTATACCAATCAAATACAATTAATTGACAATTCTCAGTAAAAACAAGTTCTAGGCAATTTAATTTCCTGTAATTTATTTTCTTTCCACCTAAATTCCATTCTTACAATCAAATGGACAAGTGTTTTTCAGTTGCGCAACTCTTTCTCTTTATACTGAGCATACAATTAAGCCTTTGATTCATTCCTATGTTTCTGCTCTTCAAACTTAACAATTGCTACCTGGAGTTCGTCAGTACCGCCAACAGCTCTCATGGTGTAGAAATAAACGCCAAAGACGAAAGCTGTCAAGCCTCCAGCTACCACCAGATTCTTAGTCTTGGGTGCAAGGGCACGGTATCCTAATAGCCCAGACATCTCTTAATAAAGAATCAAACAACTTTGGTTATGCCTTTTCGAGCCTGCGCCTGACACGAGCAATGAATCAATCACCAACTAGTTATTCTCAAAATAGTCGAGGGCAAAACTGCAATAAGCCAAGATTAAAAGGAACATTATAAAAATTAGGATATGATACTACAAACAAAGGGCATGTTCGTCATGCTATAGTCAACAACAAGACTAATAATACAATCAGTTCAGTTTTTTCTTTCTTTCTTAATATTGTCTAGTGCTACCCAACCCACCGTACCAAACATGCAAAAATTGTATTCGAGTGATGCAAGGACAAGATAAGATCAGTAACCATTGACAAGCAGTATAATATCAAACTAAACTGATGTTGGTTCATGAATCTTCAACATTCATACAACTAGAATTCTTTTACAACTTATGGTCCATTTTATTGTAATAACGAAATTTGGGTGGAAAGAAAATGAATTCCATGGAATTGAATTGTCCAGAACTTATTTTACTAGGAATTGTCAATTAATTATGTTTTATTTGTATAATTTTGCACCTGAAAAATATGAAAATTTTAGATCTTTTGGTATTCGTTAGGCTTTATTTTTCATTAAAATTGTTCATTAAAGGGATATAATTTATTACAATTGAGGATAAAATTTGTTTCAATTGTCAAAAAAAAAAAAAAAGCCTAGAAAACCGAAAACCATCAAACCCATGAGAAAACAAATTCAAGGAAAATGTGGAAAATGAAGTCACGTGAGATATAAGTTGAAAAATCAAGTGCCTAGAAAATTTTTCCTATCAAACAGCCTAAAATGTGGAAAATGGAAAATAATTTTCAACTTCCTTGAAAAATTCTTCCTATCAAACAGAGCCTTAATTCTTCAATTTTTTCTTTCAAATTCATCAATCATCATTATAATCCATACAAGATTATCCTAAGATTTCTAAGAGGAGTTAGAACCAACAATTTTTTCTCAAAGTTGATAAGAAGGCCAAACAAGTTTCTTTACATTATGATCCATCTACTAAATACCAATCTCTTTCACTTATAAAACCAAACATCTTCTAGTATCTTAGAAATATTCACCATAGACCTCAGAAGCAGTAAACTGCATAACTCAATGTGTTAATAAGTATAAGCCTTCAACCAATTCTTCAAGCAGAGCATAAAAAGAAACCGAATAAAGATTAAGGAACCTTTTTGTGGATCGAAATCGAGATAAAAATCGATTTACTGAAGGAGTAAAAGACATTATTTTACCTGATGAATTGTTGAATAAGAACCCTAGTTTCAATTTTCTCAGGCTTTCTCATTTCTCTACTTCATAATCTGATGGGTTGTTAACCAACTATTTTCCATCGTTAAATCTCATAAATTATTAGCCTTGTCACCGAGAAAAACCTACTTAAAACACAAATGCATTGCTAGCTTACCCTAACAGCTCCTAAAGCTTCATTTGTAATTTCATTTCAATTTGGAATAAACTCGATCCACGAATAATCCTGATCGAGTAACATGAACATCAGTCTATGTGATAGCGAGATTACTTTCACATTGAATAAAAATACATTCCAACATTGTTGAACAATGTGAAACTAACTTCATTGTCACGTAGCTTGTAACAACGATACTCTTTTCGAAAACAGGATACATTTGATCGTTCTTAAAAATCGCTTTTTTATCTTCCTTTAATTTATTACAACTTGGAATAAACGCCTGTGCTAGATGCCACGTAGAACTTCCCGGTAAGCAACTTTTCCTGCGGAAGCAAGACAAGGAAGGCGGCCACCTCCGCAGCGGCTTCCGACGTGTGCTTGCCCTTACCACCAGTCATGGAAGTCTGAGTGAATCCGGGACAGAAGCAATTAACACTTAACCCAAGCCCCTGAAAACGCTTTGCCAGAATCTTTGAATGTGCATTGAGTGCAAGTTTTGAGACTGCATAATCAGTCCACACTTCTGGCCATCCATGGCTCTTCCATGTCCCACTCTTTACATTTTCAATGAATAATTTCACCATTCCATCAATTTGATTTTCTGATAGGTTTTCTTCGTCCAGAAGCATTTCTCTTAATATCGGATTCTTCAGCTTCTGCAAGCATAAATACTTAATTTTACGTAAAAAAATTTATAATCAAAATTAGCAACTTAATTATTTTTAAGTTTCAAAATAAACTCAATGCATGTATGGCTATGCTTAAAACATTTATTGTCTTCAAATAAACAATAATTTGTTAGTTAAAGTTGGTAAGTTACTTATTTTAAAAATAACTCATGTTTTATTATCATAAAAGTGTTTCTTTACTTATAAGTAAAAAAGTAATAAATCCAAATATATATGGATACAAATTAAAAAGTATTTATAAATTTAAGTTTCTTTTGATTTTTAAGCTTAAAACATAATGTGGAGAGAGTTCATATTTTAACTAAAAATGAAATTACGCTGCACGAAAATTCTTTTTTTAAGGAAAATAACTTTTGTCTCGTAAAATCTCTCGACGATCATATTTTGTTACAACCAAACAATGACGTCTTATTTCAAAATCTATGATTAATTAAAAGTGAAACTTCTTTGTAATCTACATGAAAATTAATGATGTTCGATGTTGACTTACATTTAATAATCCAAGTCTAGAACTGATATTAAGAATTCGACCGGCTGAATCCGATTGTCGAAACATCGGCAAGAGAGCCTCAGTTAGCCATTTTGAACCGTAGAAATTGGTTTTGATGACAATCTCCGCATGTTCCACTGAATTCTCGTGTATATCATTGAACGATACACCTGCATTATTTACCTGAAAATATACATGATCTTTGACTTAATTAGTTAAATTATTTTAAGTATTAATGAATGAAATATCAATTAAGAAATTAAGGATTTTTTATTTTTATATTGGTGTCACCTAATTTTAATTTATACCCAACAAAATCATAAATCCAGAATAAATTATTGTTATAATAATTATATTCTCATACATTATTGACATGAATTAAAAACTTAAGCTCAATCTTGAATGTTAGTAAAAAATATTTATTTTTACACGAAGAATACACTGGTTTTCGTCTTTTCTACTGTGAGGAACGTCGCACGAAGGTTATGATAAAATCAAAAAGCATAGACTAGTATTTTTCCGGGTATTTTAGTCGATCTTCTATTCTGAGTAAGGGGTTTTCACTTTTTTTTCGTAGCGAGATTTTGGTTTATAAAGCTTCTAACGTATGTATTTACTATTATTATCGATGAATGCTCGACTCATAGGTTTGCTCAATTGAATATTTACTATATTTGAAAAAGAAAAACCTTTACTATTAGATCGTAAAAAAGATCATTCATATTTATCAAGCTTATAATGAAACACGAACTAGATTTATGTTTTCAACAAAAGCGTAACACATGAAATTTAAGTAAATGAATGACAAAAATACTTAAATTTATAACTTCTCGTGTCTCTAATATGACTTTTAAACATCTCGATTAAAGACCCAACTTTTCCTTTATCGAAAAACCTAAACGTTCCGAGAAAATTTCACCTCCATTTATACATCTAACTCTAGTCATACATATCAAATTAATATGATCAAAGTAATAAATGAATATAAATAACTCACTAGTATATCCAACGTTCCAAATTTCTCTTTGAACCATGATGCAAATATCTTGATGGAAGCAGGTTCTGAAACATCAAGAGGAAAGAAATAAACACGAAGTCCTTCATTCTTCAGCAATTCTACTGCATTCAGTCCCCTCCCGTTGTCTCGGGCCGTTAGCACTACCGTCAGCCCCAGCTCCGCCAGCTGTTTTACGAGCGCAAAACCGATACCTTTGTTTGCTCCGGTAACCACCGCCACCGTCTCCTTAGACCACCATCTACACAAAACATCAACAACATGCTGTAAAATGATGAATATGTATACATAAAACATCACTACGAACGCGCACAGTGCTGGATAATACGATATGCAGAATAATGAATAAGATTTTAACTGGTGGCGACCATTGCCCCCGTGTCATTGTTAAGCCTCTTTCGACCACAAAAGGGCATGGGGAGACCATTTCACCCAAAGAATTACACCACAGAGAGAGAGAGAGAGAGAGAGAGAGAGAGAGAGAGAGAGAGAGAGAACCTTGCTGGTAGACAAGGAGTAACAAGAATGGTCTCTGGTTCTTTCATTGCCATTTCACGATATTAGGCAACTTTGGGAACAGGTTAACTGGAGGAATGAAGAAACCCACAAATATATATGTCTCGTTTCTGTATTCAGTTAGTACATGACACGACTGAACATACTAAATTTTATTTTCTTTTTCCATACCGTTTAGTGCGTATGTATAGTATACGATGACGAAACTAAACGAACCATCAAAATTTGTGGTGTGGACAAAACTTATAGAACACCAAAACAGAAATAATAAAGTATTAGTTAGTTGAAATGTGAAAACTTTTTAGCCATCTTGTGACATGAATTATATATGGGTCTAAAGTAATCTTATGCAAAGTGTACTTTTCATTTCCATGTGCGCGGCACAGCCTTTATTTTTATAATATCCATTCTTGAATTTGGATTTTAACTCACGTCATGTTTGGCCTATCCTCGAAATTTGCTTCTTGCTCTCTATTGGATCCCTATTAACACATATATATTTCCTATACTTTATGAAACAAAGTTTTTTGTAGGATAATTTCTAGCATACATATGTTTCTTGGTAACATGCTAGAAATTTTTTAATGGGTAATATATTAAAAGATTTCTCCTAAATCTTTTTTTTATAATCATTTTTATACAATGAGCTAAATCTTTTGATGGTGGGATGATTGATGTAGCATAACCTATTTATTAATTTCCATATTTGTTGTTTCATGTTAAACTTGTGTTCTGGTGTATTTATTGTTGTGTTTAATGTCTATCATTTATGTGGTCAATACAATAAAACCTCAATAAATGAATGTTCAATAAATTAATAATATCGTTTAAATAATAAGAATTTTCAATTCCGACTTGGGCCAGTGTATTAAATTAATAAGAGGAAATTACTTGGATGCAGATTTTTTACGTTTCAATTTCAAAAATCAAGTTTAAAGTTTATTTATACATAAATCAAGTATTAATTTCACAATTAATATTAATAATAATATTTTAAAATGAAATTAATCTATATACC
>CAIGRB010029761.1:7100-17896 GCA_903798255.1 Fraxinus quadrangulata | reverse complement strand
AAAAAAAAAAAAAAAAAATGGAGCTAAAAAATCGGCTGTAAATGAGGGTAGACATGATTGAAGGAGTAAGATATGCTTTAAAACTTGTCATCCATGTTTTCTGGTTAAATTTAATTTAACGTACCAAATAAGTCAGAAAAGTTATCATACCGAACTTTAACCCTTAAAACTAGCAAAAAATAATAGCATGCGCGCAAGCTTTGTCCAAGAAATACGTAGGTTGGGGACCTCTCTCTTTACACAATTAAACTAATCGGTACGTGCTGCATTATTTAATTTTCTTGCATACTAAACAAATTATTCCAAGAAAATAATTTGTTAGGCTCTCCTATAATGTAAACAAACAAAGAATGGATGAATTATATAATACAGTATATTGAACATGCTTTGCATATCTACATGATTTCACTTAAGGTCCGTTTGATTGCAAGGGTGAAAAATGAGTGGAAAGAAAACGAATTTTAAGGAAAGTAATTGCCTAGAACTTGTTTTCTAGGGAATTTGTAATTAAATATATTTGATTGGTATAATTTTTCATCCGATTTTTTTTGAAATTTTGACTCTTTTTGTGTTCGTTTGGCTTCGTTTTATATGAAAATTATCCATTAAAGTAATAAATTTTTTTACAATTAATTATAAGGGTCCATTTTATAGTAAATGTGGAAAATTGGTCGAAAGAAAATGAATTCCATAGACAATAATTAACTAAAACTTGTAAAATTTTAAAATTTTGGATCTTTTTGTGTTCGTTTGATTTTGTTTTACATGAAAATTATCTATTAAAGTGATTATTTTTTCCACAATTGGTTATAAAATTTGTTTCCGTTGCCAAAAAGTAAAAAAAAAAAAAAATTCAAGAAAATCATTTTTTTCATCAAAGTTTAGTGTTCGTTTGGCTTTATTTTACATGAAAATTATCCATTAAAATGAAATTCTTTTTGTTTACAATTGGTGATAAAATTTATTATATATAAAAAAAAAATCAGAACTTGGAATTTCATTTTCCCACCAAAATAGTTCCCCAAATTTGAGGAAAATAGGAGCGTGGAGGGCAGCCATGGAAAAAATTGTCTAGAAAATTTTGTTGTTCAAACATGCTAAAACCAAGAACTTTCATGGAAAAAATCACATTCAAACATGCCCTAAAATTTGTTTCCATTGAAAAAATATATAAAAAAAAAGAGTTGGGAGTTCCATTTCCCACCAAAATGGTGAGAAACCAAATTCATCAAAAAGGTAGAAAAGGTGCACGAGTGGGAATAAAGTGAAAAAGTAATTGCCAAGAAAATTATGGCTATCAAACAAATCAATTAGTAGGAAATAAAATTTAAATTCCAAGTTCCATGTAAAAGTTTCATTATCAAATAGGACCTTAACATTTATTTAATTATCATTTGAATTTACTTTTTAATTTTGGCTTTATCAATATTAAGTCTCCGTTTGACTTTGCTAAAAATTAAATTTTTAATAAAATTTCATAATATGTTAATATAAAATACCGAGTCAGATAAAATGTGTGATTAAATTAATTATTAACTTCTACTTAAATTTTTAACAATTTTTTTAACAAAACCAAATAGAGGCTAAATGTGAAAAGGAAGAATAAATCTATAAATCGAATATCAAAATATTGAAAGTTGCATTTGTATGCAGCCCAATGTCGATTTATTTCTTTCAAACAACATTTTTATATAAATGCACCACTATTTCAATTGTATTAAAGGTTCTTAATTTTTATTTATTGTCACATGTACAAGCCTATCTTTTTTTTCATCGTATCCTTATCCTTAACCTTCATTTATTAACACACGTTATCCTTTATGATGGCTAATGTCCAAGAATCTATTAATTGACTTTAAATTGAGAGACAAATATTTAATTATGTAATTTTTATTTTGATTATTTCAAAATACGTGGGAAAAATAAATCTTTTTCACTTCTTCTTAATAGAATTTTGGGACGAAATTGTCACCATGAACAAGAAGTGCTAATTAATTGAAAGTTAAAGATGGGAATGCAATGAATAAGAGTTGAGGACGTGAGTGTGAGAATGATTAAATATGATGAACATTTCATACAATTAAAATGTGATCCATGAAATCCCATAACCACGAATATTCATATCATCTTCAAAATTTAAACTTTCTTGATCAAGTTGAAATTCAAATGTTGAGACAAAGATTTACAAAATTGACAAATATTTCTCATACTATTTCAGATAAATCCAGAATATCAACTATGAATACATTTCCACCACGAAGGTCGACGTCGAGATAAAAATAATGCTCTTATTATCATAAGACAGACAAAGTTGAAGACTTATTCACACAATTAAATCGATCGTCTAATTGTTACAACAAGCACGATGGAGAAAAACACAGTATTCACACATCAACCAGAGACTTAATTGTGGTGTATTATACACAACCAATTGAAAATGTGAGTATAAGCAAGATTGCAAAAGAACAATTACCAATCTGTAGATTCAACAGAAGGGATTCACGGTTCAGGCTGCATTTTCTCACATTCTTCCCGAATGGACTGGAAAAGAACAGTAGATAAGTAACGTTCCCCAAAGCTTGGAAAAATGACCTGCAAGAATGCGTAATCTAAAATGAGTTAAACTGGAAAACATGAGATATCAGCATCATGCACTATTTGTTTTATTAGAAAACCAATAGGCCATCAATTACTTATCGTTTTACAAGCTTCCCTTTAAAGTTTACATAAAGGTTGGCTTGTTCAGCAATGAAACATAAAACTTATTGAAGCACTGAAAGTGTTGCCCTTGCAAAATAACGAGGTACTCACAAGATAACCTGACAACAGTCGAACATCAATTCCTACCCCTCTAGGAAAATGGAAGAAAGATGAAAGAACAATGCAAAGGCAACCTATTGTAAAATAACAAGGTACTCTAACAAGATAACTGACAAACGTCGAACATCAATTCCTACCCCTCTAGGAAAATGGTAAGAAGATGGAAAAAACAATGCCAAGGCAAGCCTAAAATCTATACATCATCTCTGGTGCCCTGAATGCTACTTCCAAGAAATTAGATAACGTTCTTAAGATGTGTCAATGCTTTCAAAGAGATGATAGTTCGAAATCACAGTGGAATTGCTAAAAAACTTTGTTTCCCAAGGAAGTAGAATCATTAACACTCTAGAAACACCGTTCAGGCAACAAAGTATCCCATGATGGAAGTAAAGCAATAATACAATTTACTAACAAATCAAATTAGTTTTTGGGAAAGACCTAAAATTTTATTTACAGTGTATGATTACAGTCTATTAATCCTGAACCTCATTTGGCAGCTGCAGATACTACACACAGCAAAATATTAGGTAGTTCAATTTCAAGAATTAAACAACATTTTCTCCAAAGAAAGTCATAGGTAGAGTGTACCTAAAATAATATGGAAAAGTCAACTAATGTCCAATTCAATTTTGTACATCACTATTACTAAATCGAGAATAAGTGAAATGCTAGGATTTTCTGTGACTGACATCTTGAGTTGCTATTGTTATCTTGTATGAAACAAGTGCATAAAATGAATCAATTTTATGCCAAATCAAGATATCGTAAAACAACCTTGTGTATTTCAGATATTTTAGGTTTAAAATTTAATATTTCTAAAGATGGCAATGCATACATATATGTTTTAATTTTAAACGACTCAAAGTTCTATGGGCAAGCAATAATCAACATACCGTAATAAGCTTCCCTGCATTTTCAGGTCTCTTTCCAACCTTAATGGCAGCGGCGGCAGCTGCTCCAGAAGAAATGCCCACCTGGTAAGGAGTAAAAGTAAGAAGAAATATTTCACATGGCATAACATGCAACAAGATATGTAATTAAGTATATACACTATAACTAAAAGGAGCATGTGCATAAGGGGATTGTGGATGAGGATGGAACAAATGATGCAAACTATAAAATACAGTTCTTAATGTATGAATTTAAAACATACAAAATTGCATTTTGGCATTCAATTTTGCTACCCATAGTTACTCATAAATATAAGTATTATGATGTTTCAGCATTCTAATTTCATACCAGAAATACCTTGTCTTATCCTACCAAATAGTTTCCCATATTTACTGCCAATCTCCACTCCTCCAGAATCCCTTATGCACATGGTCTCTTATTCAAGGGTTATTTTTGCCAAGCACCTCTATTTCTATCCAAAACCAGAAAGAAAAAAAAACAAACACCCCATTTACAAGGCACGTTACATTTTGATGGAAAAAGTGAACAGTTCCATCAAGTAGAGACCCACATGCAACAAAGATGAATGATCGGGGATCTAATGCCAGAAAATTTTATTGGGGATCGAGTGCTTAATTTGACAAAAAATTTCCCAATTTAATAGGAAATGTAGGAGATAATAATTGTTCAGTCATGTGTTCATCTAGATGGAAAAGAGATCTAATATATTAGTCATAAAACTGAAGTGAAGAACAAACCAGCAGGCCTTCTTGAAGAGCTAATTGCTTTGCAGTTTCAACAGCTTCATCACTTGATATCTGCGCCACAAAAAAAATAAAAAAATCAATTGCCAGAACATGGTAAAAATTTCAATTGAACTTTGAACATGTCTGAAAAAACATAAATAAGATATGATTAAGGATTTATGGAAATTTTATAAGTTGTTTTACTATTAAATGTGCGAAGCAATTATTCTCAACATTGTCTTCACCAAGATCCAAGATAATCAAAGGGGGCAATCTAAGAAAGTTCATATGAGTGCATTATAAAACCCTAAATTTAGAGTTAGAACCTCCAAAGTTACAGCTCCTCTTTTTGAACGACGATAACATTTGGATTGATCAATCAGTTAAGCAAACAACGAGTAAAAACTTGAAGTTATTGTCATAAATGTGATAAAGCATTCACTAGTTGTATAGAATACAATGAAACCAAGACGCAAACCTCTATGACTTCATCCATCACATCTTGGTCTAAATTCTTTGGTATAAAACCTGCTCCAATCCCTTGAATCTTGTGAGGGCCTGCAGTTTCAAATTGCAGATGCCAGAACAATACACAGTTTAACCCTGGAAAAGAAAGCATATCATATTTGGCTAGTCATCTTACCAGGCTTTCCACCAGATAGTATGTTACTTTCTGTCGGTTCCACACCAATAATCTGATGCAACAGAAGCGAAGAATGGAGTGTTACAATAAATGAGAGAAAAAAAGCAGAGTTTTTGAAAAACTTCGATTTCTTAGGCAATATGGAAATGATTTCATCAGTATTAAGCTCACGTCTCTGTGCAAGCATCTATGAGTTTCTCTGAGGAAATTTCTTTACCTTAATATTAGAATTGTGCTTTTTGAGGTATTGACCAACCCCTGAAATGGTTCCACCAGTCCCTATCCCAGCAACAAGTATATCCACCTTGCCACTTGTGTCTTCCCAGATCTCTGGACCTGTTGTTTCATAGTGTATCTGCAAAAAATACATGAATATGAACTATCATCTACAATTTCAATGTAATCTCTTTTCCTTCAAAAAATCATTTTCCTTGTTCTGAGATGAGATATAAATACAGAGCACAAAAAATTTGAAATCCAGATGATATCCCATTAGATAAACTTCCAAGTTCCAACCAAATTTACATTAAGAAATCACCGCCAGAAAAGGCAAAAGACATGAGTTCAATTGCCACAGACACTTAAACTCGTTTTGGAGCTGCTTAAAACAAACTCAAATCCAAAAGGTCACAACTGACAACACAATCCATTGATTGACCTAAGATAGAGGGAAAAAAAGAGCAAAGAAAAGAAAATTGACTATATCAGAGCATGAGTTATGAGGAAGAAGGCAAAAGAACCTTGGGATTTGCAGGGTTGTCAAACTGTTGAAGCATGTAGGCATTGGGGGTGTTACTCAATATTTCTTCAGCTTTTTGCACAGCTCCTTTCATACCTTTGGCTGGATCAGTTAAAACAAGTTCAGCTCCGAATGCTTTCAAAAGAACCCTTCTCTCAAGACTCATTGAAGCAGGCATTGTCAAGATGAGTTTGTATCCTTTCGAAGCAGCAATAAATGCAAGCCCAATACCAGTGTTTCCACTCGTAGGTTCAACCAAAACACTCTAGCATAAAAATAGATTTCCATTACAAAATACCATGTACCAGATGCAAGTAATATGGTGACATTGCCATCTATGTGGTGATAAATAAGATCAAAACCAGACCATGTCCAATGATAATACACCGGTACAGAGCTAACAGTAATTTGTTTGCAGAATCATTTAACGTCAACAAGTAGAGGGGTATTCAATTGACCTTTTAGCAGCAAAAAGCAAGAATCATAAGCAATCTGATCAAAACGATGTAACTAGAAGCCAAGAAACTAGTGCAAAAACACGCCTACGAGAATAAATTGGGAGTGGAAACCAAACATACAACCTTTACAAAGATTTAACTTTTTATGCAATATACCATGTTCATCAAACTACTGAATGTGAAATTCAATCTGGTCAAGTTAAAAATACACAAGCTAATGAAAATTCTACAATCTCTTTACTCACTTGAACTAATAATTTAAAGGCCCGGCATGCCAATGTAACAATGAAATCATCAGAATGGGCTGAATTATGAAATAATAAGAGGACAGAACAACTGAAAATAGAATGTGCACAAAAATAAAGATCCACCAAAACAGCAGTGTTATATGGGCATGTATGTAACAATCATGTTGGACGTGGATGCTATTATCTGCATGGCAAATGATATGAGAAAGAAAAAAATTTGGCTCAAGTTTTATAGGAGGGTCAATGGCAGTAATTGATCTCCCTGACATTATTAAAATAAACATGATAGGTTATTACAGAGTGAGCAGCAAATCTAATAAAGGAAGGTAAAGTCAACTGCTCAATTATTGTATACCTTACAGCTTCCTGTATATCCTCTTCTTCTTCTTTTTTTTTTTTATTTTTTTTATTTTTTGGTGGTGGTTCAGAGGAAGGGGACTAAGGGTAAAGAAATCAAACATTTATGGAATTAGGAATGTACTCTGACACGCGTCTTACCTTCCCAGGAGTTATAAGTTCTCTTTCCTCAGCATCAGCTATCATACTGTATCCTATCCTGAAAGCAAAAGTTGATTGTAAGAAAAAGAGAATTATACGGGACATCATTTCTTACATTTAGATCCTTGTATCAAAAATATTAATTTCATCAAACAACAAGAAATAACAATATAAACAAATAGATACTAAGCTCAATCATGTGAGACGTCAGGATCCTAATGTTAACAGGATATAAATTGTCAAGCCTCAAACAAACTGAGTGAAATTCAGATACTATATAACTATAGATATGGAGTATATCATAATTGACAGCTAACCACATTATCTTGAGGATTTACTTCGCTGTAAAGTTGGAAAGTTGGAACGTGTCCAGGAGGCAGAAAGCAACAAATAAATGCATTTGTTCGCAATTACAAAATCTTAAATAAAAAACCAGGAGTGTTCTCACCTGTCCTTGACACTACAACATGGCTCCATAATCTCAAGCTTCGCAGCTATGTTAGCAACACAACCTTTTACAATAGTATTCAAGTAAACCATTGGTGTCTTCCCAATAAGCTGCCACATTGTGTCAACAGTGAAATAACAATAATTAATTGATAAATTAAAGGCTTTCTATCAAGGTAATTTAAAATAATGTCCAAGGAAAGAAAAATAAATATTGCTTTTAATATACGCTAACCAAACTATATTAGATATTTTCATATCATTCTATCTACTTGTGTCAAAATATAATGAAGGCCAACATAAATTTTCAAAGCAAAATTATAGCCTCAACCTACCCACAAGGCTTCGGGAATATTTTTGACATTCATTTACAATCAACGTAACTTCACTTCAGCTAAACATGCAAGCAATAAATTGACCTCAATCAAGTTCTCCAAAACTTCCACCCATCTTCACTTGAGTACAAATTTTCTGTTGTTTGCTGTTCATTTTATTGATTCACTTAGAACAATACAGCATTAAACTTAGATTTACCTTTCAATTATTAACTCCGTGTAATTCGTATGGTAGTCTCTACTAAATCCTGAGAATTTGTTTTATCGTTTGAATCATTTGACGACTGATTTTTGCATTAAAACAACAAATCAATTCATTTCCTCCAAAGTAATTAGGATTAAGAAGTCGCCTGAGTATATTAACACCACTACAAGGAATATCCTCAGCTGTTCTTACTAGAATATTAGAACAAAACAAAAACCAACATTAAGTATTTCTTAAATTCAAACTAAAAGAAAAAACCAAAGCTAAAACGAAAAGATAACCAGTAGTTTTCGTAATATCAACAACAAATTTAAAGAAAACACGCTGCACAAAAAACAAAAATACTGAATGACAGTTCAAGTATGAAAAATGAAATGAAACCCGGAAAACCCCACCTGGGTTACATCCTCGGCAATGTTAAGGCCTTCAATATCAGTTTGTGGCTGCACAGAAACTGCTTCACACAAAATTTTACTCTTACTGCCATTGATACTACTACAATTTCCGATATTGATAATACTATTAAAAGTCTTATTGTTATATCCCCGAGAATTGGTTTTGGAACGCAACCGTTTAGCAAAGAAGTATTCCGGCGACCGGACATCGGAGTTGTACAGAAAAGTCACCGGATTGTTCAACAACCAAGCCATTGAGGTCTCACACTCAGTGCGTGTGCTTGAAATGATACAGAATTGAGCTTGTCCTTGTAGTTATACGTCGTCGTTTGGTATTAGTCAACGAGGAGGATTCTTTATTGACTTTTGACTTTTCGCGTTAATGAAGGGACGTATAGTGGGCCATGGACTCATTGGTCCCCACGTCGACCGTTGGGCCGTTCATTTTCGCAAATTCAAAGGAATATTTAACTAAACTAGTAACGTTGGATATGTGCATTCAGGGATGGACATGAGTTGGATCGGGTCGGTCGATTTTTGTCTCAAATCAAATCCAACTTAACATGATCGATTTGATCAAAATTTAACTCAATCTAATTCATGTAAAGGTCAAAATCCAACACAACCCAATCAAGTATCGATCGAGTCGGGTCGATTTGGGACGACTTGGTAACAAAAATTAAAGTGATCTAATTTTCTATTATACTAAATTAAAATTATATATTATCTTATCCAATCTTCATTAGTCGAGCCTACAAAGAACAAAGTGCATTTAACATAATATGGAAAACTTATATTACATTATCTAATTATACTTTTTAGGTTTCTTTTACTTTTTAGGCATTTTATTTATTTATTTATTTTAAATATGCGGGTTGGGTTGGACAACTTTATTCGATTTTCATGAGTTAACACATAACCCGATCCGACCCGATCACACAGCCAACACACCCAACATGTGTAAAAACAACAAAAAATTGACCCAAACCGGTCGAATTGGTTCGGTTTGGATGATTTTGACGGGTTCGGTAGGATTTTGCCCACTCTTACGTGCATTATACATTATTATGAAATAATTTATAAGTATCATAAAATTAATATTTAAATATATGTGAATGTTAATTAATTTAGAATTAATAACAATGAATATATACGTAACAATGAATATTAAATCATTTATTTAATTTTCAATTAAGTGAAAATTTGATGTTAATTTGCATAAATGGACATAAGTAATGAAATGGTAACTAAATAGTTAAATAAATTAAATACATATTGAAAAAGTAAAGTAAAGTATTATTGAAATAATTGGATTATAACAGGTTTAGAATAATCTAAAAAATAATTCTCACCTAATTTGATATTTAACATATTACAGATAATTATTAATTAATGAAAAACAATTGTTTTTAGTTGTCTTTTGTTAGCTTTTACTTTTTGCAATAATTTTGATAGCTTCTAGTAAGAGTCCGTTTGAGCCTCTCTTTTTTGTCCAAAATATATTTTAAAATAGTATTCTAATTTAGAATATATTATTGATAAATAAGAAAAAGTTTTGAATTTACGAATAATATTATTTTATTAAAAAATGTAATTGAAAAATAAAAGAGAGAAAAATACATTTTGAAAATAATAGGACCAAACAAGTGCTAAATTTCTTAATAGTTCTGTCCATGTGTTGTAGAGTAACAATATTTTCCTCTTTTATTTGTCATATCGTATGTTAACCTTGAAATTAATTAAGCCCCAGTTTGAGAACCACTATTTGTCAAAAATAATGTTTTGCATAGTATTTTTAAGAGAATGTGTGGTTAAAAAGTATAAAAAAAAAAATTTAATTTACGAGCATATATTTTATTGTGTTAATATATGTTTAAAAATGAATATATAGAAAAAATAATTGACTATTCCGGTGACTACTCTGATGCTGGTGAATATTCCGACGAATATTCCGGTGACTACTCTGATGCTGGTGAATATTCCAGTGACCGTTCAGCCATCGATTTATTCCGACGACTGCTCGATTCCAACAATTGTTCCAATTCCGACTACTGCTTCGAACCATAACTCTACAAAACAACATGTGACCAGTTTATATTGATTTGTAGCCTATAATTAATCTGTGACTGTGATCTGTGACCTTAACGATGAAATAATTAACCACAGTTCTATACAATGTGATCATAGCTATCAAATTAATTGATTATATAGATATGTGACCCATCTGTATTGATTTGTGAATTTTATAGATCACAAATTATTTTTCTATCACGAATCGAAAATTTTATAAGTCATCGATTATTTCGAGGTCAAATCAATAATTTTATAGGTCACTGATCAAAAAATTACAGGTCACAGTTATCTATTAGTC
>CAIGRB010029755.1:0-10555 GCA_903798255.1 Fraxinus quadrangulata | reverse complement strand
ATTCTCTAAACCAAATTACTTAACCATGTAGGAGAATGTGAATCGGTATGTCCTTAGGTGAAATTATTTAAACGCGAGTTTTTATTTATCTTGACATGATTTTGGATAGTAGTAAACTGACATAGCACGTGGAGATTAAGTGAAATATGCATTACCGTATTGCTACATATTACAAATTAATAAATTTTAATCCATTCGGAAGATGGTAGGTGAAAAAAGTGTAAAATTTGAAATTAAATTGAAGTTCATTGATACAATTGAAACTAAAATAAATTTCAACGGCCCAAGGAGATAAACTAAATTTTAATTATTCAATTGAAATTTAGCTAAATGTTTAGTGACTGCTGGTGAAATTTACGGAATACGAATTCACTAAATTTAAATAATGATTATAAGATAACTTATTATAAGGTAACAGTTTTAATTAAACTTCAAATTAATTTATTTGTGTATTAAAATACTTGGACTGAAATAACGATTGAACAACTTTTTTAACAATAATTGTTTTTAAGAAAGAAATAATTTAAATATTCCTTTCATGTCTTGATTTGATTATTAGAAGACGACTAAACTTGATTTGATTTAGAGAAAATATATGATTTTTTTTTTTTCTTTGACAAGCATCTTTTAGTTGGATATTTTTATTCAAGCTATTCCTCAATTATGAAGCTCGTTAATTGCCGTGTGAATCTCTTCTAGACAACTATTAACGCTTTTAGTCTTGAAATGATCGACTTTGGTTCAATTCTCAAGGCTACCTCTCACACTAAAAAAAATTCGTAAACTTTTTCATTCAAGAATGTCAGAAAATTAAATAATATTAGTTATCATTATATTGATCGTGTTTTATTAGTTTGCATATAGGTTTTGTCACTAATATTCTCTTTTTATTTTATTATTCACTCGCCCTATGTGCACCTCACTAATGTAATGCATTTTGTGCGTTCTTTGTCACTCTTATCCACTTAATCTCCTATTTATTGGAATTAAATTCAGTGACCACTGGCCACAACCACCATGGCAATGAAGAACACACGATAATGTTAAGCATAATAATAATATTAATAGACATGATGCAACCCCAACTACACATAATGCTTTCGTTTCACATTTCAACATTACTCAATTCTCATTCGAAGCGTAATTCATTTGCTAATAAAATAATGCAATGATGGTGAAAATACGAAGTTCAACTCAAGCTACACTTAGAGGAGGGTAAATAGGTGATTACATGGAATTAAAAACTTTATAATTAAATAGCAACAAGTCACTATTAATTATTTCTAAATGGTTTAACATAAAATTCAATTTTTTCATATGTTGAAATATCGTAATTATGAAAACAATAAATTAACACAAGATATGATCACAGAGAAACCTCAATTGAATAAAAACTCCGGACACTTTGTCAGTCAACAATCCACTATAAACGAATTAAAATTTACAGTCCGCCAGACTCGACTACCACTAGTACTTTCTGACCTCCTGACTACAAATCTCACAGTTCTCCTGGGTTTTGTGTTCTTGCACCAATTCCCAACTGCAGTTTTCAAAATTCTACTGGATTGCGCTTCCTGCAGCAACTCCCAACTTTGTGAATTTGTCTATCTCATGTGGATTAATGAAGAACTCCTCGTTCTTTAACAACTAGAACTCCAGTCAAATTCTCTTGATCTTCAGAAATCTAACAAATATATAGGAAGCATCAGTTTGGTCTTCAGATTGTGAATTTGATGTCTTTACTGCCAATAGCCAATAACAAAACGAATGTTGAAAAACAAATTTAAGAAGATGATATAAAAAGAATGTGCTTCTCTCAATATTTAACCTTAGAAAAATCGTTCAGAGGCGTTCAAGTATTTATATGTATGTCAAGGTATGAATGAGCCAGATAAAAAGCCTTTAAAAAAGAATTAAAAATTCATCGGATAACCCTGTCACTCGAATGAGAGTTGGGCAATGGGCGAGCGATAGTGTGTCGCTCGAGCGAAGGTCTGGCAACAGGCAGGCGACGCAGTTTCTGTTTCTGACGCTCGAGCCAAACTTTGGCAACAGTCTTGCGAAATTCCGGCGCCGTTTTTCCTTCTTTTCCATTTTCAAACTCTATACCTAATACAACTTAATTTCTACTAATTGCACATTACTCTTTTACAATGTATTAATTTTAATTCCTTTGGTTCACAGACTTGTCAATTATATCAAATACCTAACAGATTGAAGACGAGTTAGTCGGATGAGAAAAGATATAGTAAATGAAATTTTTTTTGAATTAATACTATTCATCATAATCCACAATAATACCTTATACATAGTATGTTCGTATATGCTCAAATCCAGAACGTCAAACACAAGCAAAGAGATCATGTCTAATTTGGTAAGTATTATTGACAAATGCCTCATTTCTCAACTCAGCTCAAGTAGGAAAGTGTTGAACGTATAGATCCAAATTATATTACACCCTCGACAATTTTAAGTGTTATAAGAATACTTTGGAAAATTCGCGTGTCTAAGTTGTGAGAATATTTCCTCTTATACAAAGGGTATTAGGATGGTCCTCCTTTCAGTGGTACAAAGAAAATAGGTATCTGAGTCTACACACATTTAATCGTCTCCTTCGATATAAATGGATTTAACCATTCTAAATTAAGTGTTCTTTACTTGCTTTTGATTTCGCCTTTTTGTGTTACTAATTAAGTTTAACCCATAACAGGAAACTTGCTCTAGACATACATACATACAAATGACTGAAGTTGAAAAGTAGTAGACGATAATAGAACCAAGTACCAAATGACTTCCTTGAACTAGCAAAGTTAATGTTCAGGGTGAATAACAATGCTAGAACTAGAAGCCTAGCTAGAGTTGATAGTCCATTGGCAGAAGAAAAGCACTATCTTTTACACTGTTGGGTGATCCACTGAAGGAGACGAAAACGGAACCTGGAGCTTCTCATCGCTTGGAGAAATTTCATCAGTTTGACAATGTTCAGTAGAGACATCATGACCTGACTCCATGTTTTGTCCATGTTGCTCGGAGGATTCTTCTGTGTAGATAGTTTCATTAATCGTTTGTTCCTCGTCCACAGAAGCCAATGACGCAGTTGATGTAGCAGTTAGCAGAGCAAAAGCTGAACTTTCTTGTCTAGTCTTCACTTTCCTTTGCCATCCACGAAGCGATCTTCTAACATTTTCTGATATTATTGTTTTCTTAAACTTCGAACCCATCTGCAGCAACAAAGGTCATAAACTGTGAAAACGTAGAGAGAAAATGTGGAAGGAGAAGGGGATAACAAGAGGTCCGGCTCTCAATTCACCTGAGTAATAATAACATACAGTGGGAACGTGATGAAGCTACACCAAAACTGGGAAACAACCCTGCAGAAAAATCAACACTCCACTGAGATTTCATGTGTAGCAATGGATTCTTCTTAGAAGAATATCAAATTATTACGGTATAGATGTTTTAGATGAAACAGTGTACCCAAATGTCAAGCGGATTACAAGAAATCTACGATCTTCAGTGTAACACGATGGTCCCTTAACTTCCCACTGGGCAATACCAATAAAAAGAAAGCAAAACAAAATAGAAATTAGGAATGCCGAAAGGTAACTTGGTTCCACCCAAGTATGTGATTTGGTGTTAGTGAAAGAATACGAAATCTTACCAATGACCAAATATAGGCTGCCATCTCGAATGCGTTCTGCAAATTCAAACAGTGGAAATGAAAAACCATTCAATTATTTTTTTTCTTTTCTTTTTTTGGATTAGACTGATGTTCTTCTACTTTAATATCGAATTTGAAGACATACAAAATATTTTATTTCAATAACCTGGAATGATACAAATTGTATCAAGCGCAGTAGAAGCCTAGGGTTCCCAAACCAGAAGAGCTCGTCCCTCAGGTTGAACTGACGCAATACTGTCCATTGACTTGAATCCATGATTTCAACGGCCAGCTTTACAACTATGCGATGCAGTTTGGTGCCAACCAGGAGGATTAACTTCCCGAACACAATTAATGAAAGGGGTAAAGCATGTGACAAAAAGAGATACAAGATAGTAGGAAGAGATTAAAAGGAATTCCACTTTTGCCAGTTAAGAAGGCAGTAACATTAAGTGTAAAGACTTACAATAGCAGGAAGGAAAGAAACCCAGAAGTAAAAATTTGTTCCTGAAGAAGGATAGGTAAACATTGATTTCCTTCAGAGGTTGTCGTAAAATTAAGAAAGACGAATAATCCAGAAACAAAGTTCAATTTAATTTAATGCAAATGTAAATGCTCTCATTATAATCAAGGTGATTGGGGCTGTCACAAGAAGAAGAAAAAAAAAACTGTCATTTTTTGCTGGTGATCTTTAACTATCTGATTAAAAAAAGGATACGTAGTGGAAGCCACAATCTGATTTTAGAGAATCACGGAAACTGAATTCTATTTTTTCGACAGCCTACCAATGATGTCCAACGTTCAACTTCTATCAGACAGGAAACTTTAATCCATGACCATTTCCTTATGTACTTGTACAAGGAATGCAATTCTGTTGGCATTTCATCAAGGAATGCTTATTGTTGTTAGGATTTAGATCCCTTCATACAACCATAATTGAATATTCCGAATAAGCAAAGTTTTGTGTTTAACAAGCAGATCGAGTCTTGTTTTTTCAGGATGGATTTCACTGTGTACAAGAAGTTTCAGACAACTAAAATAATGTTTTAGATGCCCATAAATATGAATCATGAGGCAGATTCATGGACTAGGCAAAGAAGATCAAAATGTTTAAACAGGATGAAAGTACCTAAATCGCAGAAGAAACGGGTATCGAAAACAAAAACAAAAAAAATGGACGTCTCTCAAGAGCACGTGAAGAAAATACATCCACAAAAGAGCCAAGGAGTTGAATGCTTGAGATATATTCATACTTTTATAATGAGATGTAACAGTTGATCATCCAACTCCTGGCTATTGAAGAACGGAAGAAGATAGCTTGCACAAGAGTAACACATTTAAGTAATAATAGGAG
This sequence comes from Fraxinus quadrangulata, assembly GCA_903798255.1. NCBI lineage: Eukaryota > Viridiplantae > Streptophyta > Magnoliopsida > Lamiales > Oleaceae > Fraxinus > Fraxinus quadrangulata. The sequence continues at coordinate 5,540 of CAIGRB010029755.1, read as the reverse complement.
CATAATTATAAACATTGTGTTTATAAGGCTTGTGCCTTGAGGCACGCCTCATAAGATGCCTTCATTAAGAGCCTCAAAGCATATGCTTTGAGCTCCATTTCTCATGTCATTATCTATTCACTACCTCTAAACAACCCTACTTGGAATCTTCATGTTTTCCATCAGCTGGGAAAATCCAATGGTGTCTGCCTAAATCAGCAAATCAACACTCGTATAACTTCCTAGTTAATCATATGGCACCAATCCCAAATTGTCATCTGATATAGTCGGTGAGAAGCACATATAAACTATCTGCTGATCATATTTCTTAAGTCAGTTTGTGGAAATTACCATGAAAACCTAGAAGAATGCAGAATATGGCAAAAATCCAAAGTGGAACACTGCAAAAGAACAGGAAAGCTGTTAGATATGGTAAAAATGATAATTGTCTAACCTAAAGTGCATCAGATGACAAGCCCAAATGCTCAGTTTGAGCCAACCAATTTTTTTGAATTAAGCCTTTTGAGCCCTGAGTGGTTATCATTTCATTATTGCTGAGAAGGCATGCATCGAACATAAGAAAAGGAAAAAGCTCATTATGATTAAGCTGGGGCAACTGGGGAAGATATTTAGGCCAACAATGTCACCTCCCCGATGCCTAATTATGCTAATAGACATTTAGCATAATTGCGATAGAGTTAGCTTTACGCTTAAGAGTTACAAATATTTAATTAAGTGCCAAGTGAAAGCACTATTGAGTTCAGTTGCTCAACACAAACAAGTCAAGTGGACATAACACTTCAGAGGTGCCATAGTCACACAAGATACCCTTAGAAAAGACATACATTATACTCTCTTATTTACAAAGAATAGCTCCATTAATGTTCAAACTGTCACATTGGCATACCTCTCCAAAAGAGTTAAACATGAGGGTAACATTGGACAAACAAACTCGTTATACGACCCCTCTCAACTTAGTTTGCTTAATTCCCTAAAAGGAGGAAAATATCCTAAATGGTTTAAATATGTAAATTAGCCTAGGGGGAGCTTACTGTCAAATGCTCGGTGTACAGAGCCTATCAAAGCTCGATGAATGAGATTTTAAGAATTTATATAAATGAAGAAAATGATGAGACTTGGCAATAAATGCAAGAGTAAGGCTACAAACCTGTTAACGTAATCATCAAGTCGAGTTAATAACCCGTGAAGCACAAATGCATAGATGTTTTATAAATGTTACCAATCCCATGTACAAATGAATGAAAAATAAATCCGCAGCACTTGTCACATTAACAGGTGATGCTTCAAATTTGGAAGGATGGAAGTGCAAGCCGACATTATGAATTGAGATAATCAATTGAGATAATTAATATTAAAAATTTTGAAACTCCAAAACGATGCATGGTTACCTAATTCCAACAATATCTCGAAATTCTTCCTCCATGCTTCGAAGCATGTAATTGTGGAAATCATAGGTGAAAGGTAGTTGATGAGTCTGCAACATACATGAAAACAAAGTGTTTGATTTTGTGGCAATATAAAGTGAATCGTAAATCCAAGTTTGGTATGACAAATTTCACTTGTAAACACATTTCTCAATGTAGCTTCCCATGCATATTAAAATCAAATCTCAGTTTCTGGATGAAGAATCCCATGTCTTGTAAATTACATAATTTTATGCAATCAACATAGCAGAGTTTTACCAACTATGTAATCCTAGTCATGTAGTTAATTACTTACTACTTTAAAGCACAAGAAATTTAAATATTAAAACTGCTGAAGTCAAGCAACATTGCTCGTACTCTTATTAGGAATAAGATCAGGTAAAAATAATTGAACACAAAAGTAACAACTTACTGTAATAAAACCAAGTCTTAAAGCCATGTAGTCAGCTTGATGAATTGAACTCCAAAACTGGCGGCTGAAACAAAGCTGAGAAGCAAAGCAGCTTTAAACATAAACTCTAAATCCATGTCAAACACATAAAAAAGTACACAGTGAAAAAGATGAAACAAAACTGTTAGCTAAAGCCGATGAAATGGAAAACAGACCATGAAATTATAGCGGTAATTGCATTAAAGCATGATATTATCAGAACATATAGCATATCTTTCAAAGCGGTATATGAGGAGGACAAGAGAGAGAAAAATATCTTTGCAAATTATAAGGAGGACCATGAAATGATAGCGGTAATTGAAATAACCATGATATTATCAAAACATAGAGCATATATTTCAGAGAGAAATATTTCAAAGGGGTATATGAGGAGGACAAAAGAGAGAGAAAAAAAATATTTATTAGCAAAAGTGAGTTACAATTTCAATGACAAAAAGGGTTGTCGATTTCTACATATTCATTAGAAATAGTGACTGCATTCTATCATATCATCTTATATATCTATCATACCTCTTTGTGGGGTTCGTCATATGATTGTGGAGTCCTTTTTTTGTTGAGAGTTAAGGGAGCCAAATGTAATCTCTCTCTCTCTCTCTCTCTCAATGTGTGTGCGTGTGTATCCATTTCAATGTGTGTGCGTGTGTATCCTTATACGCGAAAGTGAGTTACCATTTCAATAACAAACAAGGTTGTCGATTTCTAAATATACGTTAGAACAGTGACTGCGTGCTATCGTGTCCGCTTATATATCATCGTCCACAAACAAAAATGTCATTTCTGTTTCACAGTTTTTGTTTTTCTACACACTCTGGTATTGCTTTCTGTATGATGATTGAATTCCTATGAATATCTAATGTCAAAAAAATATTTATCACGGGTGAACACAGTTTATAGTTTTCTAGGTCTAAAATTAAAACAGTTCATCAATCACACATTTCTTAGATTTTGCAACTGATTTCTGGGAAATGGAATGCACTAAAGAGAATTTGATTGCTACAAGGAACTAAAATTTATTTTTCCGGCAAGTAAAATGATATCATAATTCAGAATTTAGTTTTCAGGTAGGTGAGATTCTACACGTGCGCGCGTGTGCATCTCTTGTACTTGTGTGCATGAGATATTCCACTCATGCACACACAATAATGCGATTCCTGTCTCACAGTTTTTGTTTTTCTCCACGTTGTCTATTATTTCTTTTTGTATGATGGTTGAATTCCTATGAATACTCATGTCAAAAAATAATATTCATTACAAGCGCACACAGTGTACAGTTTTCTGGCACTAAATTATAATAGTTCATCAATCACACATTTCACCAACTTTTATCAAATCTACTTAATATCTAATTTTAATTTGCATCAAACAGGGGCTAAGTAATTTATTTTTCAGGCATTTAAAATGATATCATAATTCATAACTGTTTTCAGGAAGGTGAGATGCTTCATGCATATACCAGCCAAACAAGAACTCTGTGCTGACTCCATGGATGAGACGTGTGGTTAACTATGAAACTCGATAGGCGCCTGATTTGTATACCATTTGATGTAACTTCTTGTGGCTCTAAATTACATTTTGATAAAAAGAAAAAGAAAAAAAGTCAAAAAAATTGTCATTTAATGGCTTGAAGTTCAGAATAAATTTAATTGAAAATTTACAGCAGGAATCACATTACCATTAGAAGTGTCTACATTTAGCAATCCTCGAAATGCCAATGTCTTGGCATGATTTTCCCATGTTCTCCAGCTGTAGATCTGCATGACATAAGAATTTTAGCACGATGGTTGGAGTTACCATACCAATAAGTCAAAAAATAAAAAAAGAAGTACCTTGATCATGGCCAGTGCAATTGCTATGAAACTATAGAAGACATGAGTCACCCCGAGAACAAATAAGAAACGATGAAGCTGCTCAAGACTCTCATATGAAGCAAATGATTCACGACCCTGAAAAAGGATGTTGAAAACGTCCCTGGTAATTTGAAGCCAGAAACCAATCATATTGTTTAAGAGAAACATTTGGAAAAATGAAACTAAGAGTTTTTGCTTCTTCAAAACAGGAGCTAATGAAAGTGGTGTGTAATACAGTCATAGTTAATGCCTGCAAAAAATTCCTTTGAAAAATTATTACAAACAGTATTCTAATAGTATGTGGGAAATACAGTAGGAACTCCAGAATTTGTTGAGTTTCTTTAAACATTTATAACGTCTAGTTTAACAGAAAGCTTTAATCATTTAGTTTCTACCTTGAATATAATTTCTCATTTGGTCGGTTGTAATAACCAACCATTCGTGTCACAACTATAGTCTAAACGTAAATCCAAATCGGGATAAACAGAGTGACTTTTTAACTATGCATTTGAGGAAACAGCAAAGAACGCCAAAGTTGTACTTTGGGTTGTGTTAGAAACTCTATTTACATCATATGAGAAAGGAATTATAACTTACTCATAAAATGGTAGCACTTTCACTTGGTTTGGTTGTCTCGTGTTCTTATGCGAGAGATCAAGATCTCAGTATTCAATGGTGGTTATCACTAATCAGTACTAGAGGGAAGAACTCATATTCTGCAGCCTAAAGACTAAAAACCTCTCAAGATGGAGAAAACTAGAAGAAGAAAGAGCTCGATTGAATTTTGGATGTTCAAATTAAGTGGCCAAGCCCCAACTTACAGGATTCTACAATAAACTCAAGAGACAACAATTACATACATTTTAAGTTCGTTCATACAGCTCACAGTTTACTTAAGGTTATCATAACCTTCATTATCATATTCAGTTACATGTCACTTATGCTCGTTGGTCCTCGTGTGCATGTTTCATATAGTCTTATGATTTTCTTGTATTAGAAAATCAACCACTGGAGTTGTAAAAACGTGAAACAGATTACAACAAATACAGAACTATCTATTTATATTTCTCCCACACAATTGCATTCAATCCAAAGAATAGTTAACATAGAATAAATCAAAAGAGATTATACTATGCCTATGACACCGCCATGAGGCTGCGCTGTTGGAACAAAACAAAAGTGAGGACATTAAGTGAACCAAATAAAATATTTTCATCATACTCTCAACAGGCTATGAACCTCAAGATTTCAAGTAAGATAATTCTGTAATCAATATCACAAAGCCAATGCAAGAGGAAATTGTCAAATATTTACACTCTGATATTAACTAATAAGCTCATCCTAGAGTTCAAAATATATACATAAGAAAGAAAAAATAGTATGGTTTCATATTCAAAGCAAAAGCATTATCAATGTTGTGAATGGCATTTATAAAGAAGCGATAAATGGAACTGGATATGAGAAACATAGTAGTGCATTCTAATCCAGGACACAAGTCTTTACTGATAAACAGCATATTATGAATACCTCAGGGCAAAAATCTTGATCCACATTGTTAGACAGATGTCTTGAAATTGAGGAGTTGAGATGATTAGAGCTTAACACAACCAGGTGATTAACAATATCTGGGTTTTTTCTTTCATTCCGAGGCGCACATGGATAGAAGCGGCTGCTTAATGCTGATGACTTGACACAAATTTTGGCCACAAAAATAGTCCAATGACCCATCAACAATGACAGAAGTCCAAACAGCATTAGCTCTGGTTGGACCAAACAACACGATCTCATGAGTCAAGTCAAAAACTCCAAATTAATCAA
>CAIGRB010029728.1:19418-63179 GCA_903798255.1 Fraxinus quadrangulata | reverse complement strand
CAATATTATTTTGTATCTATGGACCAGGAATCTATGTTCTTTCTATGTAGATATTGACAATGTGTAAGGTTGTACAACATTGGTTTATCTGTGTAACAGAAGAATCTCATTCTGATATCACTGCTTTCTCCCAAAAAACATGGATATTCCCCGTTCTTCATTTTGCTGACTATGCTTAAAGTTGTGTTTTGAAATAGAGAGTTTTAAGTCTATAAATTTTGTTAGTAAAAAAGTAATTTTGAAAACCTTAATTGGCGAAAAAGAAACATAAAAAGTAAGTTATTTTTTTAAGTAGAATCAAACATGTGAATAAATTTCGAAATTGGTGTCTATAATGAAAATCTGATGTATAGTGCATAATTGGGATGGAATACTATTAAGTGTTCGATTTTTTAATGGAGTTATTCTTGTCATACTCTAATGACTTGTTAGGTTATCTAACTTATTGGTCAACAGAAAAACACATGAAAATCTTCTCGAGCCTTAATGCCAAATTTGGTACATTAGACTTGAAAAAAAAGAAAAAAAAAAAACTCGTTGTCGGAACACTACATGTACAAGAAAATAAAATCAGAAAATTTCATGGGAAAAATTGTAATGAAATAATAAAATAATTTTCGAAGTGGATAATAGGGTTTGAACCCTATCTTCTTTATTTCATTCGTGGTCAAATGTGATAAGTATGAAGTAACTCTGTAATTTTCCTTCTTGCCCAAAATAAAGTTAGCAAAAATGGAAAGAAAATGATAAAAAGATAATTAAATCGTCGACAGCAGGGTTCGAACCTGCGCGGGCGAAGCCCAACAGATTTCAAGTCTGTCTCCTTAACCACTCGGACATATCGACCATTGTTGACTGATTTATATTATATAACTATAAAATTTATTTCAGTAAAGAAAAAGATTAACGTGAAACATTTACCCAAATAGCAGATCTCTTATAGAACGTCCAGCGAGGTACATTAGAAGAGCCTGTTTGATTTTGGCATCATTTCCATAAAATTGGAAATGAAATTCCATCTTTTTCCAAAATGAGTGTTTGATTGACATCATTTTCTTGATTTTGTCTCACACTGTGCCAATTCAATGATTTTGAAGAAAATCAATTCCCACCAATTTGGTGGGAATTCATTTTCCAGTTTACTTTTTTATTTTTTTTGGCAATGGAAATAAATTTTATCTCCAATTGTAACAAATTCTATCTATTTAATAGACAATTTTCATGTAAAATAAAGCCAAATGAATATCAAAAGATCCAAAATTTCAATATTTTTCACATGGAAAATTATACAAATCAAACACAATTAATTGACAAGCAGAAAAATAATTCTAAACAATTCAATTCCCTGAAATTCATTTCTTTTCCGCCCAAATTCTATTTTTGCAATCATACAGACCTTAGCTCTCTATTTAAAATGAAAAAATAAAATTTTATTCATTAAACAATCTAATTTTATATAATAATTGTGTATTTTTAATGCAGTGCTATAGGAGAAGATGTCAAATGTTTCATCATTCATAGAGACGTCTATTACCATCAACCTTTTTTTTCTTTCTTTTTCAACTAACGTGAGAACTTGTATTTTTATCTATTATTTAAAAGTGGAACCATTACTTATAAGGTCAATATAATTATTCTAGATCTGACAAATCAAGTCTCGATTAGCCCATTGCACTCACCATTGATGTTGACACATTTAAGATTGTCATATATTCGAAAGTCCCTCAATTCGATCATCTCCCTTTGACCCGGTGAGCGTCAGAGTAAATTATCATGTTTCTCACGGAAGAACTAACACAATTCAAAATCTACTACCCACACGCCTAACAAAATTTTCTGGGTATGTCTAGCAATAGAGGTAGGGCTGCAGTATTTGTCGGAGTTCTTGAGCTTGTCATGATACTTGAAAGAAAAGATTATCAAGTAGCAAAAATTGTGAATATTGGAGTTTGGGAAGTGGCATTTGTATGTTTATATCGTGCAAAATTTAGTAGCATTAGGTTCCCTGAGTATTCGAAAATTCCAAAATCTTCCCTTCGACGAAACCAAGTTCTTTTCACACAAGAATTCCCACGAGAACCACTTTTCGATCATTCTATCTACATCATGTACTAAGATGTCGGTCACATTTCCTTTTCGTGCTAGTATACTAGCAGTGTAGATGGCCGCCATTCTCCCCGGGGAATCTGGTGTGTCCCCTTGTGGTCCGTCCACCACCACCACGTCCCACTTTGTATTATAAACTTCTTGTGGGAGATTTGTTAATGCCAGTTTGCACGTTGACAATTTGGGCAGATGAAACTTAGGTGCACATTCTGGATTTTCTCTGGCATGCTTGAGTAGCTCGAATGCTTCAGCAGCAATAGTCTGGTACTCAACTTTGTAAACTCGAGTCTTGTTTATAGCTTTCACAGTGCGTATTTTCTCGGGATCATCTTCAATGAAGACGGTGAATCCACCATCATTCAAGGAGGCAAGGCTCAAGTATTGTGGTTCAAGCCCAAAAACAAGAAGTTTGCAGGGAATTCTCCGAGAAACAAGATCCAAGAGAAATCGATTTTCCTTTTCAGTAATAATACCGGTGTTATTCCTGCAATTTGAAGAAGATAACGAACACTTCTGCTGACGAAAAAGGAGTGATCCAGATGGAGACAGAGACGGAGATGAAGTTATCATTGTGAGTTTGAGAAGTCGGAGGATTGAAGCAATCAATAGAATGAAAACAAGAACTGGTATCAGCTTCCTTTTCGTCAATTTCATCCTTCCTCGATGAAATTTCTTTTGCAACGTTTGTTTTTTCTCGGATTTGGATGGGACTCGGTGCAGAATTGGAATCAGTGGAGTAACAAGAGGATGGCAATGGAATACTTCTGGGGGCATTTTGCTTGTTCTGTACCCATCCCACAAGAGGTACCATCACATCCTCAATATAGAGTGGTGGCTTTTGATTAGTGAATCCATTGATTGGTTCATAATATTTCTTGAGTGAAGAAGAAGGGATGAGTTTGCTTTAATTCGAAGCGTCGCTTTATTTATATTTCAATTTCTTTATTTCATTTTCACATTTTTGTATTAAAAAAAAGAAGAGTGGAAGGTTCTTATGATCAATCATTATCAGTTAGGGTGGGGTTCTTTGGTTTCTCTAAGCATTTGGTGATGAACATGGGAAGTTGAAGAAGACAGATTATTTGTTGCAGGGTAACTTTCAGTTGTTATAATCTGTTGATCTATAGCAGAGTAGAGCTTTATTTTATTTACTTATTTTTTAATTTTTTTTTTTTTTACTATCTTGTCGCCTCCGGATTGTTACGATCAAATTCGAAATTTTTAAAGATCTTAGTTAGCTCTAAATAGGTGTAGGGAGCAAAGCGAACAAGATTAAAAATGTGGAGAACAAGAATTGAAGAAATATATATATATCAGGGCGTGTTATAACTCCTGCAAAAAAATGGCCTAACTTATGCGCCCCCTTTTTTATAACTTAGGAAAGCCTTGGTATGAGATAGATAACTCCAAACGTGTACTTGGGCTCGAAAGTCGACCTTACTCAACAAGCCCCATTCCTTTATTAGGTTTGCGCTTGTTTGTCACTCATCGAAGACTCTTCCTGGGCACTTCCTTCCTCTATTCCACCCTATTAGGAATATCAAGTTTGAAGATCTAACTCATAGCTCCAAAAAAGAAAAAAAGAGAAAAATAAAAATAAAAACTCTATCCTAATATCTAGGAGGTGAATCAGAGAGATGTCGCCTCTCGTAATCAAAGGGTGTTAGATACTGAATATAGTGTTTACATATAAATTCCTATGTTGTTCAATTCCATATAGCGCACAATGATTATAAGGAAATAACTTTAAAAGTTCAGTGGTAACGAGATTTTCTTTAGGAGTATATAAACTACTCGTGAGTTCATGTACTTGATGTTATCTAAAGACATAAATTTTGTACTCTTTATTTCGTATTATACATATGAAGTTACTTTACATCTAGTATATTCAAACAATTTTGTTGATTCGAGCATCAAAAAGCTTTCATCGTTGCACTTGTTGCATATCCCTCTCACCAACGAAAGTCTTAATCCAATCATATTAAAAAGTTATTACATAGTCGAAGTGTTGGCGAATTTTAATCTTAATACCACATATAATACCTCCAAATCTTCTCATGTTTGACCCATAATTTGTAACTAGATTTGATTGAACTAATACTTTGTGGCCAACAATGGCTTTATTAATTTTCATTGCCAAAAAAAAAAAAAAAAAGAGTTACGAAGGGCTCTTTGTTAGTTCTTCAATCTGTAGGGGGTGATTATCATTTATCACGATACTCGAGGGGCTGAGTAGAAAAAACCAAATTCCCTCGTGCCAGATATGTACGACTCGATTAATCCCTAATTTGACTCTCCATCTCCCAGTCTCGCTCCAAGCTCTTCGCCTGCGGTCCTTCATGTGAGTGTATCCCTCTCTCTCTCTACACACATATTATGAAAATTTCATAGATTTGTACCTATTTCAATCTTTTAATGTGTGTTTGGCTGAATGGAATCGAATTAATTCAGATCTTTTAATGTGTGTTTGGCTGAATGTGTTTCCCTCCCTCTCTCTCCCTAATTCAATCTTTTAATGTGTGTTTGGCTGAATGGAATCGAATTAATTCAGATCTGAGTATTATTATTAAGCAATGGCTGTCGCATTCTACAACCTCGGCTCAGATTCTGGCCTCAAGAAGCTTGATGAATACCTTTTAAGTCGCAGTTATATCACAGGGTAAAGTTTACTTCTTTTTACAGTATTTTTTTAATTTTTTTGGATTTAATTTTTCCGTGAGTATTAGAACTAATTTTATATTCTATAACTTATGCAAATGATAGATTTCTATTTATATAAATAGAATAATCAAAATAAAAAATGAACCATGTGGTCCATTGGATGAATCTTAGTTATACTTTGTTGGTGTTCTTTTGCAGAGCACTCGGTTATAATTTACCTCTGATTCTACAATATGCTTGTGATTAATGACTGCTTGGGCACTCTTGACAACTGCCGGAACTGTAGCATATTTTATTTGAAATCTCATATGAATGTAATTTAGAAAACCTGTTTATGTTTTTGTAGATATCTCACTTTAGACGTGAGGGAATATGTGAATGTAACTCATTATCCAGGAAAAAGGCTAAAGAATATTGGCTTAATTGTTAGCATCAATTCCGTAAACTACTGTGTGCTCTAACCGGAGTTCAGGAACATATTGAAGCACGACTTCATAGAGTGCAGAACAATGCAACTGTTATAATGATAGCAACTGTTTTCCTAGCATGGCAAGCTAAAAATGAATTTAATGTCAATTTGGTTCTCTCTTTAATCCTTGTTTCAGGTACCAAGCTTCAAAGGATGATCTCACTGTGCATGCTACTCTTCCAAAGCCTCCATCATCTGACCATGTGAATGTTTCACGGTGGTACAACCACATTGAAGCACTATTGAGGATTTCGTAAGTCTTTTCTTCGTTCAATTGTAATTTTCAGCTTTTTAAAGTTTTTGGCTTGATAATTTTCTATGATATGCTTTTATAGTGGAGTTTCTGCGGAAGGATCTGGTGTCATAGTCAAGGGATCAGCTCCAGTCCCTGGGGAGGCTGTTGCAACTCCTCCTGTCGCAGACACTAAGGCAAGATATTAATATATAAATTCCTTGCTTTATTATTCTTAGTTGTGTTGGAAATTCTATCAAGTGAATAAGTTATCTGCTATTCCATAGATTTCCGTGCACATATTTCTTTTTTTGATCTCCTTTATCTCTGTTTTGGCGAACAGTGTAAATTTGGAATGACCATGTATTATTGCTTATGAGTACGTTCTTTTTTTTTTTTAGCTTAACCTTACTAATAACTTAAATTTCAGGTCTCTGCTGCAGAGGACGACGACGACGACGATGTGGATTTGTTTGGTGAGGAGACTGAAGAAGAGAAGAAGGCTGCTGAAGAACGTGCTGCAGCTGTGAAGGCATCTGGAAGGAAGAAAGAGAGTGAGTTCGCAGTGTGTGTGCGAGCAAATTCTTATAAAAAATAATACACACACACAATCTCCTAATTACAAGTGGACTAAAGCTAGAGAAAATAATTGGAGTTTCATAATCATTTCTAATTTAAGTTTCCACTTCATCTATAACCTATTTTAATTTGACATATCAAATCATTTCAATGTTATTTACTTCATCTTTATCATTCTCATATATTATCAAACAAAATGTACATATCAATCATTGTACTCTTATTTTTTTAGGTGGGAAGTCATCAGTCCTGATGGATGTAAAACCATGGGATGACGAGACAGATATGAAAAAGCTTGAGGAAGCTGTTAGAGGTGTGCAGATGGATGGTTTGCTATGGGGAGCATGTAAGTTTTTCTCTTCCTTTAGGAATTAATGGTGGTGGTGATGGCTATTGTAACCTAGGTAAGTCTTACACTGTGCAAGACTTCCCGAATTTGGCTTTGATTCTTTTAAGTGAACATGATGTAGTACCCACCGTCTCCAGCATGCACTTTCTTGGGAGAAAAAATCTATCAGGGTGAAATTGTAAAATTAGCTATTTATTTTCTAATGTAGTTAATTACATTACAAGAACAACTTACAAAATATATTGCTTTGGTTGCAGCTAAACTCGTAGCTGTTGGATATGGTATCAAGAAGCTTCAGATTATGCTTACCATTGTGGATGATTTGGTGTCTGTTGATACATTAATTGAAGAGCATCTCACGGTAGAACCCATAAATGAGTATGTCCAGAGTTGTGATATTGTCGCCTTCAATAAAATATGTAAGTTACTCGAGGATTTGTTTTGTCATTTTGATCTTAGAATAAGTATTATGCAGTTGCTGATTAGAAAAGGACCCAACAGTAAGTAATCATCTCGTAAGAGCGTCGAAGTTAGACACTAGTGGATACCTTGCTTATGTATTAGTCAATAATTATTTCCTAGTTTTTTGCGCATCTAATTGGTGACGACTGTTTTGCAGAATTACACTGATTCATTCACCGCATTGGAATGTCCAGCCAAAAAGTTTGGAGCGAAGGTTTTCTGTTCCGCTTTACGGTCGAGGTTTCCATTTCCATTTTACGGCTATGAAATTTTCAGATTTGTGCAATTTTGAATGGTTGAGACTTGGCCAATCTCATTGTCATTCTACATCAAATTATTGTTTTGCCACCTTTTTTAGAACATTCATTTAGTACTTGAACTCATTGTTTAGAATGTATTATTTTGATTTGCCTGTGTTTCATGGACATGGAACGGTATGTTAATTTCTGGTAAGCTGAAACATTACTTCACAAGGCTTTACTAAATTTTTGCATGATTGGACAACCAGTGGCTGTAACATAGAGAGGAGGAACAATCAACTTCAGCATTCATTGGTTATAGCTAATGCACTGCGTGGATCTTAGTTTGGTTTTGTAAGAAAGGTTGAATAAGACTTCTCGTGGCTCTTGGGGTTCGGTTCCAAGACAATTTACCCCCGTATTATCAACATGACTAATAATACATAGGGTATGTTTGAGCGACATTAATTTGAAAGAATGTATTTTAGAATAGTAGATTGATGGAGAATATGTGGTTGAAAAAGAAGGGAAGTTATTGATATGATGGAAAATATTATTTTATTGAAAAATGTGATTGAAAATGAGTAGAAGAATAAGAATGAAAAAAATAAAGTTGCTCAAACAGGGGCATAATCCCGAAACTTTAAATGAAATCACGCGCATCAATTTCACTGTGGACTCTAATGAAACTTGAATTACGAGATTGTTCACTCTCCAAATATGTGACTTGATTGATATAGATTTTTTAGAATAAATTTTGTGATAAAGTGATTTTTTTTTTTTTAATATAAAGAAAATGTGATTAAAAAATGGGAACAAATTCACGTATTTAAAAAAAAAAAAAAAAGTAGACTCGAACACAACATCTAACATACATGCAAGTTCGGCCATTAAACCTAACAAAATTTATCCAAAAAAGGGAAATACGTCTGTATTCAATGTATTTTATAATAAGCTTCCTGTTTGGTACATATTAAAATTTTTATTTTTATTTTCATTCTTCTACTTATTTTTAACCACACATTCTTCAATAATATAATATTTTCTATCATATCAATACTTTTTCATTCTTTTTCAACCAATTTATTATTCCATAATACATTCTTTCTAAATAATGTGGATCAAACACACTCTAACGGGGTATCTTCAACTAAGATTTTGGTGGATTTTAAAAGATTATAAATCATAATGAATTTCGTAGATTTAAATAGATTTCCACAAATTNAATGAATTTCGTAGATTTAAATAGATTTCCACAAATTTCATAAGAATTTCATTAAATATGGTGAAATTTTAAAAACTTTGGTTATATATATTTTTAAACTTGAAATCCATCCAAATCTTTCAAAATTCATTCATTTATAAATCTTATTAGTTATTAAGGATACCTAAATTTTGAAAGATTTCATTAAAATTTTGGTTGGAGACACCTAAATTTTAATGAATTTTATTAAAATCTTAATTGAAAATATCTACATTTAAAAGCATTTTTAAAATCCATCATAATCTCAACTCAGCACTCCCATAAATTGAAAATTTAATAGACCTTTCATCTTTTATTGCCCTTTTGGTCACCGGATTCCAAAATTTATCCAAAAAAATGCAACACTTTCGTCGGTCGTGATTTGGGAGGAAAAGGAAGTAGTCGCTGAAAGAGAGAGAGAGAGAGAGAGAGAGAGAGAGAGAGAGACGGATTAAAATCAAATGCCGAAGCGGACTACGCACACGTACTCCAGCGAGGACGCCGCGCCGGACGGCCCGGACTCCGATCTCTTCGTATACTATTGCAAGCACTGCAGCTCTCACATTCTCATCACCGGTAATTTACTCTTCTTTTCTGTTTTTTGACTTTTTTTTGGGATGTTTCTCCAAATGAGCTTCGATTTGGCTTCAAAATTTCCTTATGCATAATATAAATAATTTTATCCCAAGCATAATGCACTGGAAGATGATTGTGCTTATCATTTGTTTCAGATGGGTGAAGAACTGTTGTGAAAATTGTTTGTTTCTGTTTTTGTATTTTGAATTTTAGGGGAAATTATTGTAACTAATCGGCTTCATTTTATGTTATTAGTCTAGTCACATTTGATTAATATTTTCAGCTATCACTTCAGTTATACTTTTAATTCCACTTCCAATTTGATTTGGACTAATTTGAGATCTTATCTCTAATGTTTGATGACTTCTCGAGAAGAACAAAACTGATTCTATTTCAGTTATGCTTGCTTTTCTGTTTTTCCCGGCCAAAGAAATCCTATTTGTAGATACACCAGTTGTAAATTTACGCCTCTCCATACTGAAGCATTTTTTTAGATACACAATTGCAGAAAATGCCAAAGAGAAAAACTGACAAAGCATATGTATTGGACAAGAAGAAGCATCTTGCAAGGCTGAATACTAGTGAAGGGGGAAAAGTTCTCTTGAAGCGGTAATCTTCTATTTATCAAATTTTATCAGGTGTCATGTTGTATAGTCTTGTTTATCATGCAAATCTTCCCTTTTTTCAGCTTTCTATAGTGCTTTGTTTTATTCAACTAAACACTTAATTGTTAGGATTTATATTATATTGACAATTCTTTAGACAAAATAATTATTATAAAAGAATATGATTATTATAAAAAAATATGATTGTTATAAAAGAGTCGTAAAAGTCAAGGAGCCTTTTGGAGAGTTGTATAGATAAATTAGAAGTCTTTGGATTCAAGTATGGAATAAGGAAAAATAGTCGTCGGATTTACGCTAGCGTGTCGCCTAGCTAATGCTTGAGCGGAAAAAACAGAATCATTGTCGCCCGCCTCTGGTTCGAGCGACACACCTCTCGCTCTCCTGTCGCTAGTTTGGCGCTCGAGCGACTGTGTTATACGTGAAATCCTAATTTGCGATTTTCAAAAGTTCTATCTATCACGTACTACCTGAATACCTCATATTATAAATACCCAATACTCATTACGTTTTTATGTGTGATTGTTCATTATTTTACATCCTCATTACATCAATCCAAGAACACATTTGAATATTGAGATTAAACTCTTGATTCTTGAGATCAATCAACCATAAGTTTGGTAAAAACATCAAATTCATATAATAAAAAACACCCACTTCCTAAACACAATCAGGAAGGTACTTTCCCAATAACTTTCAAAATTTGTTGAAGATTGAGCGAGGTTGGACCGTAAGCACATCAATAGTACAAGAACAAGGTGTTTTTGGTGATCTACAGGAGATATACACTTTCAAAAAATCGGGAGCAGGTGTGAGTGAAGCATGTTCCAATGGGTCTTGGAGATTGCAGGAGTTAGGTCAATAAGTCCAGTGAGTTTTCTAGACTGGATCATACTGTAAATTCTTATTATTTATAGTGGAAGTTACGGCTTGGTCCCGAAATTTTTACCCAATTAATAGTTTTCTCTGTCAACAAATTTTGTTTTTTTTACTGCTTTAATTATTATTGTGGTAATTCAACGTAGGATAAAATTACTTGATTGACTAAACATCTAAAACAATTAAAATAAAAAGTGACTTGTTGCTTCTAATTGATAATTTTAATTCCGCATTATTTACATATTAGGTGATTTTAGGTCGAACTAGTAACTTTCATTAATAATGAATAAAAGCAGAAAATGACAAAAAAGATATCAAGACACTAATATTTCTTTTGTATGACGTGTTCTTGGTGCCTAATTTACAAGTTGTTTTATTTTTTAACAAATTGAACTGTTGTGAAGCTGATTTCTCCGTCTATTTGCGTACCCAAATGTATTTAGGAACAATCCTATTATGTTTAGTCTTACTGATTCAATATTGTATCAGAGAGTTTACTTACCCCCTTAAACCTGTTTCTTCTGTTTGTGAGTAATTTCCAGTTCCTGCTGTCTGTTTATCTTTTCTAGATGAATTAAATCTTCAAGCAACTTTAATAGACTAAAAGATGGTAAAAAACTTGCTCTTTATTTCAATGAGAAATATGAAATTGTGCACCATCCGTCAAAGTCTAAAATCTTGTTTGTGCTGGAATTGCTGATCATATGTGTTGCCTGGTAAAGTCAGGAAGATGAATAATGTTATCTATTATTAGTAAAGATGCATGACCGGTTAGATGGCAATGTGTCCACTGTTTCATTGTCCAATGAATTAAACTGCATCACAACGCAATTGGACAATGAATCAAGGGACCTATTGCCACATAACTGGTGATGCGTCTTTGTTGATGATAGATAGCATTACTCCAAGAATATTGCCTCCTGCATGGAACTGACAAGCCAAATTTGCTATATGTTCGCATACACAGCATTTCACTACTTGAAAATATATAATCTAACAAAAATCAGTTATAGAGCTAGCAGTTTGTGGATTCATGAAGAATTACTGATTACTTGCTTTTAGTATTTGATAGGTGCATCTCATTTCATTTTATCTATTTCAGCTGTTCTGTGCTAAATTTCTGAAATTTAAATTCTTTAAAGGTAATCTTTTTTTTTGGCGAACCTTTTTTGTGCAGTGGTGAAGGAAAAATGGAGAAGCAGTATAGAATGAATTGTCTGGGTTGTGAGCTGTTTGTTTGCTATCGTGCAGAAGAAGATCTAGAATCCTCCTCTTTCATATATGTGGTTGATGGTGCTCTTAGTACAATTGCTGCTGAAACCAATCCGCAGGTAACATATATCAGTATTTCAATCATTATCCTTGATTCCTTGTTATTAATCTTTCAGCTACTCAATTTGGGAATCAAGCAATATAAAAATTTGAAGGACCAAAGGCATGCCATAGATCCTTTTACCATGTTTTCAAGTTTGTCCGATGTCCACAGTACTTCCACTTTTCTTGCTCTTTCATGCTTTTGGGAATAGTATATACTTAAAGCTCTCTTGTGAGTTAACTGTTTGTGAGGAAGCTATAATTGGATCTTTTGCTATCTACTGTAGGATGCTCCTGTACCGCCCTGTATATCACAATTAGAAGGAGGCCTTGTTCAAGTGGCAATAGAAGTGGAAGACCGTGCACAGCGGTCTGCAATTACAAGTAAATTAATTGCTGTTCTGCATCATAGATGTCCATGGGATAAAGCTTTAGCTAAGAGAATTCATGTGATGCATGCACCTACACACATAAGGATATGCTTAAAATCGAATAAAATCTAATAAGTATATGTTTTGCTTATAGTAGTTCCTTCATGTGGAAAATTCAATTTCTTTGTATGCTTTCAGTGTGCTAGTTCCGGTGTTAATCAATTTCTTCGTATGCTTTCAGTGTGCTTGGTTCTGGTTTTTATTCATCCTCAAGACATTCTTGTATACTCCAGAGAATATTTATTTAATCTTTGCCAAAAAGATGAAAGAAAGAATTAAGCATGAATAAGTGAATTGTCATTTATTGTTCTACAGCCGAAGGAATTGGAAAAAATAGAACCAGTTTGAAGAAAGAGTAGATAATTGCATGTGATTTGAACTCTTGAATTAACTGCAATCTGCAGATTCTAAATGTTAATATGTGTAAGGGCCATACATGCGTTTAAGATGGGGGCAATGATTATACCTATTCAGGCAGCGCGTGTTGGAGTCAGAGTCTCTTTAACTTTCAAAGCAGTAGTTAGCTATATGCAGAGCAAACATTTATTTGCCGTCTTTCTAGTGGCAGTCATCCTTAAATAATCCGGATACTGTAACCTTACATATGGCCTGTCAGGAATTTGACATTTCTAAAAGATGATAATGCAATAAAGATGTATAACTGATGGTCATTCTTTGCTAAGAATGGTGTCTTTGAATTACATTTATACCAGGAGTAAATGCGGATGATGTTCGGGTCTCTGTAGCTGCACCTGCAGCCCGGGGAGAAGCTAACAGTGAGCTTTTAGAATTCATGGGAAAAGTATGCAACAGAATTTTAATTATTTAAAAGCTGATAAATTGAACCTCAGTTGATTTATCAAATGAAATTAAGTTGACTGGGTAAAATTTCTTCGAGACAGGTATTGGGCCTTAAATTAAGCCAGATGACTCTTCAAAGAGGATGGAATAACAAATCGAAGCTCCTTGTGGTAAGTTCACTTCTCAAATTTCATCATTTAAACCGTTGTTTGATACTATATACACGCAACAGCGAACAGAACTTGCCAAAATTAATAATTAAGTTTGGTTATTTTGCAAGTTATTTATCTGACCAAGTAAATTCAAGAAATTGAACCTCGGGGAATAAATAAAAGAACCATTGTTAATCAAGTCATAAAGATGTCTCCTTCGAGGAGAGTAACTATCAACTATTTTGTAAGAATCTCTCCAGAAGAGAAGGAAAAGGAAAAGGCTGAAACAGGACTTCATAAAAAATTTTCCTTGCATCAATCTTGATTATGGTAATAATGAGGGTCAAGCAACTGTTATAGTAACCTTGACATGATAATGTAGTAAATTCCTACAGCATCAACATCAAAGTTGATGCAAAACGAAACTGCTAACCTGACCGCCAAGGACAGATGGTTTTTTGCATAAGATGATGAGGTTCTTATATTTTGGAGACCTTCGTTCATCAAAGCTCAAAAGCCTTTCGGTTGCTTATAATAGTTATGTTTTTTCAGGTCCAAGAGGAAATTTGGTTCCTCGCTTTATTTTATTTTCCTTGCTAATATCTGAAACCAGACGACAGGGATGAATTTTTATTTTTACTTCAATCCCTATGAAAACCTAGTGGGAAGAATTATGATGAAGATTGCATATCTTGCAAATTGAAGTGGACCTGTAATTAAGGAGACGTAGAAATCCATAATATTAGTGTGCTTGTGCTTACAATCACAATCATGCGTATGAAAACATGTATATGTATCTGTTTACACTTTATATACACGTGCATACGTTTAAATATTCATCCGTCCGTAAACTATGTAGTAAACATCAGTATGATGGCAATAATGACATCTTTTTTCCTAAGCAAAGCTTTTCTTTACTTGTCTAGCCTATCTATCTATTTATTTGGATTTTACCTTTGTGTATGATTAGTTGTTTCGTCTGATTATATAATTTCTGAACCAGGTCGAAGATATGACTGCCAGACAGATATATGAGAAACTTCTGGAAGCTGCACAACCTTGAGACAGCTCAAATGGTTTTTGAATCTAAAAATTCTACACAATTTTTCTTTGCTTGTAAAATTTCAATTTTGTACTTCTTGATATTTTTATTTAATGGTTGATACGTTGGTTCGGATTATAATCCAATATGAGTTGGGAATATCGCTTAGAACATTGTCATTTGAGTAATTAATCAAAGTACAGGAATTACTCACAGGAACTTTATAGGGGGACAATTTTTGGGGCAGCCATTAATAAGGGATAACTGCATGTACGTGCGTGGCTCATTGAATTCTGCAATTGTGGACAATACAATAAGCTCCCATTTAAGCTCCATTATTTCTCATTAAATTATAATTCATTTATTAAATTCAAGAATTTTTCCTTCTTTTTTAACTATACATTTTTCAAAAAATTACTATTTCTCTTATTATAATGTGAAATGATAAGGCCACGCAGGTGATAAATTGGGTTATAACGTGAAAAACAAGTGATGGTGGCGTCAGTGTGGAAAGGGAAGGGATTGCTGGGTGAGGCTTGGCAAGGGTGGAAAGTGGGGCGTAGGTGGGGTTGCCAGAATTATATCCTTAAATAAACCAGATGTAACAAGCACTGATTAGCGAAGGCAATCTAAACAAAGGACCAGCATATTTATCTTATGTTAAAAAACTTCAATAACAGTCACAAAAATCCTCAAAAAGTAATAATAATGATAATATAAACGGATGTCTGATAATTATTATTTTGCAAAAAAAAAAAAAATCAATTTTTAAATAGTGATTTTTTTTTTTTAAATACGTAATTTAAAAAATAGAAAAAAATTTTAAATTTACGTACAAAATATTAATATTTTTATAATAAATGTGTAATTAAAAATGACTATAAAAATTAAAAGAGTAATGTAAAAGGGAGACGTGGAGTTAAATAAACATGTCAACGCTAGTCTCCTCCATCAACATCAAAATGAATTATCGAAAACTTGAACGCTTGTGTCCTAATTCAAGACCAAACTCAGTCGAAGACACAAGAAGCATAAAAATCTGGTTAAACAAAATTCAGATAATATAAAAATGTTCTCGTGGACAGTAGAGAATGTAACTGAAATTCTTCCGCCTTCCCGAAATTGAAGACTATCTCCTGTCTAGCATTTATAAAGAGGCATCATCACTCCGTAGAGCTCGAAGTCTATTTTGTCTTCTTGGGAGCCAGCTGAGTTTCAGGCTGCAAATCCAAACATTATAAAACTTTGTCAAACTCTGTCAGTACTTGCTTAAGAATCTACTTATAAGTTAACTCGAGTGTATATAGGTTTTTAACCAGATAACTCTTTTGTTGGTCAAATTTGGAAATAAGCTAGATAATGATATCAACCCCTAATCTACAAGGCACAAAACAAGTCGCTTGATTCAGCTCTCAACATTTTTTCTTTTTCTTTTCTTAGTCAGCCATCGCTAATAATATTATAAGGGAATGTAATAAATCACCTCCTTTTTAACTGGCTCTTCTTTTTCTGACAAGATCAACTCAATATGGCAGGGAGATGACATGTAAGCTGTGAGCAGAACAACATTCATTACAAATTGATATTTGAGCAGGAAACAGCCACTAAAAATTGGAGGGAACAAAAGGGACTCACGGTTGATTCTCCCATGGGCACGATATGTCCGACGCCTCTGTTTCCTTGCTTGGTTCACCTGGATGTGAGATATGTAAAGTGAATCTACATCCAAGCCTTTGACCTGCAAAAATTATGTTAATGCTCTTCTGTTAGTAGCTATTAGGGAATATTACATCATTGATCCCCAATCTATTGCCCTTGTAGCAAGTTGGTCAACAACCTTTACAATAGGCCAGTTGATTCTCAAATTTTCATCGTTCCACAACCAGTCACAATGACGGAAACTGCCCAAATCTTTCGTTAAATCTTTCTTAGCCGGCCATTGAAACATGCCTTACTTCAAATTTATGGGCACAAGCACAAGTTGGAAAACGAAATCTAGCTTCATAAAGTTAGACATGTGAGAGCCACATAATGATTTAATAAAGACGGGCAGTTTCGGTGATTGAGAACTGATCGCACAACTTCGGCTATGCAATTTTCCCTAGATATTATAATAACATGAGCAAAATATCCAGAAAACAAACGCATACTTCTGCATTGCTCTCAGCATTCTTGAGCAAGTCAAGAATAAAATTTGCTGATTTAACAGGCCAACGTCCTTGTCCATTTGAATGGCGATTCTTTGCCTGAGCAGTGCGGCCTACCCCACCACAGAATCGTGTGAAAGGAATAGCTTGTTTGTGGGCAAGAACATCCTCCAAGTATCTTTTGGCCTTGGACAAAGGCATTTTCCTCAGAGCGTGGGCTGTCTCTCTTGTATTCTGAAAATAGATAACGTATGCAATGGAATAATAAGCGAATAGTGGATAAAATTGTAGCAGAGCATGATTTCAATATGAATCTAAGCTGCAGCAAAATCTGATCATACAAAACTTCAAAAATCCAAAAGAAGAATAAAAATATGCAGCAAGAATCAAATTTCTGTATCAGATTATGGAGTGAATCTTGTTCAAAAAACTATACCGTCAGTATGGCTATCAAAAATAAAATCGGAATCGGAATCTAGTAAAAAAATGACATTGATGGTCCAACTTACAGCGGTACTTCACTGATCCATACTAATCCAATTGAATTCAAAAAGAACTTCAAGGTATGAGATACCGATGGCCTATAAATCCAATAGATTCCTTGTTGCTTTAGCAACCCCTATTCTTTACTTATTTATTTTTGTTTGTTTGTCGTGACAAGCTTTTTGATAAGATACGAAATGATAATATAGGCCAACAAGTGGAGGTAATGCTGAATGAGCACAATTAAGCAAATACCTATTCTTCAACCATTGATATTGATAAATGATAATATTGACGTGGTCTCGATAGAACAATTCAGCAGAGGAAGGATAGTCCACTAACATGGTATGTTGTAGTTGTCAAATATCTAGTTGATGTAGAACATTCAGTACATCTATCGATGAATTGAATGAAGAGGAGAAAAAGATTCAAATAGTCGACCCAAATTATTGAAAATAGAGTTTAGTTTATTTCTGCAATAAGTTCTCCTGTTGGGTGTGGAGGGGGTCTAAAACATCTTGAACACCTTAAATCATAGAGACTCGCTCCATAAACCATTAGTAGAATTGAGACGAATAAGACATGTTAACTAAATAAATCATAGTAACAACTTTTTTAGATTATATTTCATATGTACTTAAAACAGCTACCCCCAGTAAAATATTTAAACTAAGCAATCCAGCATTGTTTTCTTAAAACTGAAACAAAACTGTATTAATTAGAAGCATCATATAAAATGGAGTTCAGATGTTGGATTATCTAAGAGCCTTTCTCAGTAACATCATCAATGTAACAAACTTCCTTAAATCTTATAAAACACCATCACATAAAAAGTGAAATTCATAGTAATTGATAATAAAGTACAAAGAATCCAACAATAAACTAGAAAAACACCCACCTTGAAGTGAACTCTGAGATCAGATCCCCTGGCTTTGCATGCTGAAACACATACAATATACTCAGTTTACATTTTTAAACAATCATTTCAATGCACACAAAAGCAAGCCCACAAAGAAAAGATCAATAATGCCCAGGAAGACTTTGGCCTGCAAGGGTAAGATACAGCAATCTAAGCATATTGCACTACTCGCCAGATTTAGCACAATCAGAACAAGTTTGATGCACTGTAATTGTGTATATCCATCAATGTATCATATGAATATACTTACACTTGGTCTGGTTGTCGGGCTCCCTTGAGTACTTCACCTATAATGTCAGCAAAAGAATCGTTACAGTACTGCTTTAGGCATCTTTGGATACACACAGACATCCACAAATACATACATCGATACATACAAGCACGCGTATAAATCACAAAGGTGAGTTCTTTACAATACCATGGCGAAGACGACGACGACGACGACGACGGCGGCGGCGGCGGCGGCGGCGGTGCAGAAATCAAGACCCAAAACGGAGAACAAGGTTTCCTGAATTGAATCTGGAGATGTGATTAAAACCCTAAGTGCTAGTGCTATATTGATTTTGGACTAGGCTTTTTTCTTTATGTGGGCCAGTAAACATATTTTGCGGGCCTTCTGGGGCTTGTCTGAGAAGACGTTCTTGTTTAACATAATTTCTGTGGTTCTGTGGGTGGAAATTAAGCCCATCTTTGGTGCACATTTTGGGAATAAAAATGTATTTTTATTGTTGATGTAATGTGGAATATGTTGTTGAAAAAAATGAAAAATTTATTGATATGATGAAAAATATTATTTTAGTGAAAAATATGTGATTGAAAATATAAGAATGAGAATGAGAAAAAAATGTGGCTCAAACCTAGTCATCGATTTCATATTATTGAAGTTCAATCATTCTATAAATATTGAAAAATTTAGTAGAAAATTTCGACAAATAACAGATGATGTGGAATCATTGGAAGATGAAAAAAAAAAGGTGAATCGAGTTCTACCAAGTCAGCATCCGTATGAATTCGATAAGGAATTCCCTCTACTTCAGGCTTTTTCTATTGAAGTTCTATATTATTTGTTCACTGCCATCTATAATTTGCAAAAAAAAATAAAAAAAATAAAAAGAATACATAGATGGAAATGTTCACTTCTAAATCAAGACCTAGAATCAATGAAAAATGTACGGTATACAATTTTAGATCCCATTTTAATTCATTCGAATCTTTATCGTTGAAATTTTACTCCTAAATTTATAATTTTACATAGCCAAGCCTTGGTACGATCTCAAAGTTTAGTTTTGTTATAAATTTCCTTGTGCCCGAATTGTAACATTGGATTTAACGGGTCAATGGTTAATATCAATCAACTATAGAATGAGAATCCATCACAACCCTACACATATAGTAAATCAATCAATTTGATATTTTTTTTCCAATGCGAGTAGCCGAACTAACAAACAGCTTGAGCGCACAAATGGACGTGGCAAGAAAAATGAGAAAAACCCAAAACTGGCGGATCTTTCAAAGTTGACAATATCCCTCTCATATTCTTGTATCAGTTTCTTCACATCCAAATCTCTTCACAGGTAGTTCTCTTCATTTTTATTCTTGTTTTGCTGAATTTCATTATTCAGAAACTATTTTATATTTCCATATGGACATCTCTTTGCCTCTGGATCAAATTCAAAGCAGTTGCAGATTTGCATGTTCACTAGCCAAACCTACTATTTTGAAACAAAGACTCTCTTTTTCCGAGTGTTTTTTGTTTAAAAGGAAAAAATGCAGAGTTCCATTTTTCCAATTTCGGTGTTCTTTTCTAGATCAACAAGGCTTAAGGCCACGACCCATGCCTAAACCCTTAAAAACAGAAGATAAGAATCTGAAGGAAGAAACTGAAACCCATTTGGATGGTTCGAAGTTTAATTCTCGAATTTGTGGTCAAATAGAGAAGTTGGTCTTGTGCAAAAGTTACCGTGAGGCTCTTGAATTGTTTGAGATTTTGGAATGCGAGGATGATAATGATGTTAACTGTAGTACTTATGATGCTTTGGTGAGTGCTTGCATTGGTTTGAAGTCAATTAGAGGTGTCAAAAGGGTGTTTAATTATATGCTAAATTCTGGGTTTGAGCCGGATTTGTATATAAGAAACAGGGTGCTGTTGATGCATGTGAAATGCGGGATGATGATTGATGCACATAGGTTGTTTGACACTATGCCTGAAAGAAACTTGGTTTCTTGGAACATCATAATTGGGGGGCTTGTGGATGTTGGAGATTATGTAGAGGCATTTAGGTTGTTCTTGATGATGTGGGAAGAGTTTGTGGATGTTGGATCTCGGACACTCGCAACGATGATTCGATCTTCAGCTGGGTTGGAACTCATTTCTCCTGGACAACAATTGCATGCTTGCACTATGAAGATGGGCCTATATGATGATACCTATGTGTCTTGTGCCTTGATTGACATGTATAGCAAGTGTGGTAGCGTAGAGGATGCAAGGTTTGTGTTTGATGAGTTGCCAGCAAAAACCACTGTAGGATGGAATAGTATTATTGCGGGTTATGCACTTCACGGTTATAGTGAGGAAGCATTGAGGATGTACTATGAAATGCAAGATTCTGGCATCAAAATGGACCATTTTACATTTTCAATTATTATACGAGTTTGTACAAGATTAGCTTCGTTAGAGCATGCGAAACAGGCTCATGCTGGGCTAGTTCGTCATGGTTTTGGGTTAGATATAGTTGCTAACACAGCACTTGTAGACTTCTATTGCAAATGGGGAAGAATAGAAGATGCTAGGCATGTTTTTGAGAGGATGCCAAAAAAGAACGTCGTGTCTTGGAATGCCTTAATATCTGGATATGGAAATCATGGTCGTGGAATCGAGGCGGTTGAGTTATTTGAGCGGATGATTTCTGAAGGAATGGTTCCCAATCATGTTACCTTTTTAGCAGTTTTATCTTCTTGTAGTTATTCAGGGCTATCTGATTGTGGGTGGGAAATATTTGAATCAATGAGTAGGGATTACAAGGTGAAACCTAGAGCAATGCACTATGCTTGTATGATTGAATTATTAGGCCGAGAAGGGCTTCTGGATGAAGCTTTTGCATTGATAAGAGATGCTCCATTCAGGCCTACTATAAACATGTGGGCTGCCTTACTAACAGCTTGTAGGATCCAGAAGAATTTTGTTCTTGGGAAATTTGCTGCAGAGAAACTTTATGGGATGGGACCAGAAAAGCTATCTAATTACGTTGTACTTTTGAATATTTATACGAATGCTGGGAAATTGGAAGAAGCGGCTGAAGTCGTGAAAACCTTGAAGAGAAAAGGTTTGAGAATGTTGCCTGCGTGTACATGGATAGAAATTAAGAAGCAGCCACATGCTTTCTTGGCTGGAGATAAATCCCATCATCTAACCAAGGATATCTATGATAATTTAGATAACTTAATGCTGGAGATCTCTAGAAATGGATATGTTCCCGAAGGAAGAACCTTGCTTCCTGATGTGGATGAACGAGATGAGCGCATGCTAACTTATCATAGTGAAAAGTTGGCTGTTTCATTTGGGCTAATCAGCACTTCTGATTCAACCCCGTTGCAACTTGTGCAAAGTCATAGGATTTGCAACGACTGCCACAATGCAATTAAATTAATAGCCATGGTCACTAAAAGAGAAATTGTCGTGAGGGATGCTAGTAGATTTCACCATTTTAGAGATGGGAATTGTTCTTGTGGTGATTATTGGTGAGGCCAATAATACTACCTTTGTGGGCGTCCTTACTGTCCAACTTCTTTTTCCAAATGAAGATGTCTATTTGCCAGGTTATTACCTTGGGATTTTGTCTTGTGTCAAGATAGTCCTTTTCTTTTCACCCTCAATTTCTTTTGTAAATTCTGAATATCTCCTACAATTGATATTTTAAGCTTGTAACCTGCAATAAATTACAGTAATCTATTGAAATCAGTATTTTTTGATGTGTGAATTTCTCGAGAATATTTTTGATGTTTTATCCACTCATCTACTTGTTACTAATGTTTCTGGGTTGCTTTTGTTCTCATATGCTTGTAGCTTGAGTGAGTACTTGGGAATGGTAGAGAGCAAAATATATGTCATCAGTTCCACAAGATTCAATATTTCGTTTTTGTACACTTCCTGCTGGAGTTGTGTAAACTGTACTTCTTTTTCCTTTTACTAGTTATGTTCCCTTTTTATTTACTTTCCAACGCTGTACCACGTAAAGAAAAAAGTTAAAATCATGTTCATTATACTGTAATTATGATCCCGAGTTTTGCTGTGTTAGAAATCCACTTTGCTCATCGCGCGAGTTTGTTTGAGGCAAATGAATTGCAGGTTTATTGAGCTAAGTTCACTTCTAGTTCCGAGCAGTTTGATTCCTGACTCTACTTTTTCTTTCACAAAATGAGTTTAATTTAAAAAAATTTAAAAATAAAAATCCCAACTCTACTTATGTGTTGCTCCATGCATACACCTGTAACGTTATTTGAAGCAGAGTTTTGCTATTATCTTACTCTAAGCTGTCTCAGATCCCATTTTTGCTTGTGTTAGAAACTGTTTTTAGGAATTTTCGGGCTATTGAAGATATCATTAAAGTACAAAGAATTGCTTGCCTTGTTTTCTGCTATGCATCAGTTTTGATAATGTGATTTTGTCTCGTACTATACACTGAGATTTTTAGGCTAAATACTCTTTAACTGACAGCGAAATAGAATCGTGAACGACATTGCAAATGCTTACTGTACAACTGAACCAGCAAGTGACACTTATCTGAAAAGCGTGAAAATGCCTCAGTGGACAATGTTGATTAAACTTCTTTAAGCACTTTATTTTATATCAACTTATAATTGAAATTATTGAATCAATCATCAAAACCTTTTATCATTTTACTTTTTTGTTGCCAATAAGTAAAGCAACCCATTCCAAACTGTTGTCCACTGCAATGCTGTGGTGTTTTCCACATTTCCTATTTGTCAGAATTTGTGACCCACAAAAATATGAAAACTTTCCCAGCTTCAAAAGTAAATTGGCTTTTTCTGTAGACCAATTGGAAATGAATTTTTTAACAATCTTTGAAATTGTGTTTGGCTCTCATTTTATTAAACTGATATGGTAGATTGTACAATAAAAAATACGTGAGATCACTTTACTTGCTGACATGAATGAGTACATGTGAATGCCCACTAGACAACATAAGTTAATTTGCTCATATGTTTCTTCAATGGATGCGAAGATAGCTAATCATATACAAACGAGCAGACTCTTGAAAATGTCTAGATGATGATTGAGTGGATCACGATGACTTTCATGGATCCCTTTAGGGCTAGGACCACTACGAAGTGGCAACTATCATTTCTGTCACTATTTCGCTACCAACATTATCATCGGGGTTAAATATGTGAATAAAACCATTTGTACAGAAATGGTGTTCCAGAATTTCTATAGAAATTTCACATGGGAGGTGGGCTCCACATGAATAAAATATTGACAAAAAAATTGGTATTCTGTCAGTGTTCCGTACACGCAGCAAAGTTGTAAATATGTGCATATAGATTGATTGAATTGTGTAGTAATACAGCATCCTTGTTGCAATGTGCTGCATACTGGCAATTTGAAAGGACAAATGTCTTAGGATTTGTCATAATAACTGTGCTGATGATCAAACAACATGGTCCTACATCTTTATCAATTGGTTCACCTCTTTTTGAAATTTTGATTACTATTGCAAATTGACAAATTAATATCCTATATAGTCACTAAACTTTTCCAAAAGTTTTCAGGAAGTCAACGAACTTCAAAAGTTCCCTAATTAGTCACTGAACTTTGCAAAAAGTTCCTAAGAGGTCACCAAACTTCAAAACTTTCCTAAATAGTCACTAAATTTTGTCAAAAGTTCTCAAGAGGTCACCGAACTTTGCAAATTTGGACACCATACATAAATAGTTCAGTGACCATTTAGGAATTTTTTGCAAAGTTGAGTGATTATCTAGAGAAGTTTTGGCAAAGTTCAATGACTAATTAGGGAAGTTTTAAAATTCGGTGGCTTTTTAGGAACTTTTTGAAAAGTTCAGTGACTAATTAGGGAACTTTTAAAATTCGGTGACCTCCTGAAAAATTTTGGAAAAATTTAGTGACTATCTAGGGTATTAACCCCAAATTGGCAATTGCTTAATGTATCAGAATAGAAGATAAGTGACAGAAAGTAGAATATATAAGCTGTCATATTTGATCATCAATGATCAACAATGTTATCATCAGGTCGTGCTGCAATCAACCATTGTGTGTCGAGTTACAATTTTGAGACAAAAGGAGATTTATAGTGGTTTTAGGGTTAGGGCTGCGTCCACTTGTTGATTTTCGCCTGACATGCGCACACAGAAAAAGAAGTCTCCTAATAAATCCTTTAGATGCTAAGAATGATAGGGAAACAATATGCAAGTATGAATGTCAATATATACCCTTGAACCCAAAAATAGGCATATGATTAGGGTTCACAACATTCAAGACAAAAATAGATAGCATTGATCTAAACATTGGCTTCCCTCTCATTTTTATTTTTATTTTTTTATGTACAGTTCTTAAAATTGCTTGAATTATCAAATGTTGAAGCATCTAACATATAATGAGATTCAATGAGTATTAGAACAAGCAAATGTCCTCGATTTAAGTCTCACAACACTCATTTATAAAAGTTACACTTGTCAGACCTAATCTAGATAGCACGTGAAGGAACGTGCTTCAACAACTTGAGCTGTTAGACGAGGTATTAAACAATAGAAGCATATCAGCTTTGTAGAAGTACTGCTGTCCCAAAAGCAAGACAGGAGGGAAGTGTTTACCAGATTCTGCATTAGGTAAAGCACCCAAGCAAGAAACTTGTGAATTTGATTAGCCGTTTAGGTGAATAATTTCTTTTAGTTTGAACCTTTTTTTCCCCATACCTCGTTGCCATTTCCAAAAGCAGGTGCTTTACAATGGGACTTAAAATATAGTAAAACTACGGTTTCTGTGCTCACTTGACCAATTAAGACAGTTTTTATCTTCCCCTCTTAATTTCTATTTTGATTTATTTCTTTTTGGGACAACCTTTAAAAAGGAGCAAGTTGTTCCTCAATATTTTAATATAGTGAGCACTTCCAGTCCCTAACTATAAAAACTGTGTAAATCTTAGTTAAATTATCATGTGGCCCTAATGAAAACATGTCTCACTTCAAATTTCTCAGTGTTAATAAGAACTTAATCTCCACTTTCAAGAGTAATTTGATTAAAAACTAATCAATTTGTAGTCTGCAGGCAAATCAAGAAAATCAAATTGTTGTAACATCTCAAATGGGGTGCTGCTGCTGATCACTGATGGGACTGGTGCTTTTGGTTAGAGCCATCTTATCCAAATATGTTTCTTTTATGTAGGATTTCAGACATTGATAGTGGGTGTTTGGTTTATGTTGAAGTAAAGTTAACAAGTTGAATACAATTGTATACAGCTATGTTGTCTTTTTCTTAATGAATTTTGTTTACCTTTTGTTCTGATTCATTTGCCCTTGTTAACCTCTATAAGGTTCTTAATTTGACGTCCCCCGACGTCATACGGAGGCAAATAGTATCAACTTGGATTCGGAATTACTATTTCTTATCTTTGTAAAACACCAGATTTCTTTTGGTCGCCATCCTGCACGGTTGATTAGCTAATCCCATCACCCTCCCACACATGGAATTAGACTAAGAAGTAAATTCTTTAGTTGATTCAACTGTTATCAGGTAATAAGTTACTGCTAACAACTTTTCATACGCGTAGTCGTGGTGATTCATCCAAAGGACTACAATGAACGATAATATAGGCTTCAATACATAAACGGATTTTTCATTTCTGGTACGGATTCTTAAAGTGTGACATGTCTCATATTCATACATGGAAACGGTTAAAATGTAAATAATTCTTGAACCAAAAGAAATAGGTTTCATATTTAAGAGATCAGTATAGGTACTATATATGATCTTCTTGTTGTGCTCACATGTATTGAAATCTAACACCTTCGTCCATTTCTATGTCGTGTTTTAGGAGAAATATAGGAAATCTTAAGGCGCATATATGAAATGCTGTTCTAATATTTGATACGAAGGAACAATCCAAACTTACATAGAAGAGGGGGAAAAAACCCAGTTTATGTCGGAGACAGATCATTTGAGAAGCTTAAGACATAAGCCCGGTAATTCATCCGTAGATGGATCATCGACAGCATCTAGGTCTAGAGGGAAGTCGAGAACTAGACTGATAACATAGGGGTGACTTCTATCGGTCCGGCATATGGGACTCGAAGCCTCAATTTTTACTTCCATAACCTGAGCTCGAAGAAGGAAGAGAGCCCTATAGAGAAAACACGATCATTTGATCAATCGTTTTTTCTCATTTTACAGATTTGCAATGCCAAATCTAAGATTATTGTTCATTCTGTCAAAGGGGAATCAAATACTCCAAACTCATCGTGTGAAGTTAAAACAAACTTCAATTCACTATATAGACTCAAAAAGTGTAGTTAGAATTTTTTAGGGTAGAAATTTTTGTCTACAAGATTGGCAAGTGATTTCCAAGCATCTTGAATCCATCTTTCCAACGGCCTCTTCCTTCATTTTCTCAGCCTTCTCAACCTCTTCTCGTGCTCGTTCCCATAGGGCCCGAGCACGAGCAAATTCAGACTCGGCCATCTCCATTTCTCTCCTCGAAAGCTCCCTCACACGCTCCGCATGAGCCTTTTCCATTGCCGCCAGTCGAATTTGCTCCGCCGTGTGCCATTTCAAGGCCTCAACATTGCTAGAATCAAACTTCTTCACATCATTATAATCTCTAACTCTTCTTATTACAACACAATCTGATGGTGGCTTGAGTGGGGTGACACTTATTGACAATTGAAGGTCTAGTGATGGACCATCGAAGTGATCCCGTGATCGGAATTTAGTCGACGAATCCAACTGCCAGGATGAAGCCTGTGATGAAGAAGGTGTAGAGCGTGGATTAGTACTGGATAGTAGCTGCAGTTCTTTGAGATGTTCTTCCATTGAAGAAAATAATGTGAGGGACTCGGCTTATGCAATGTGGGCTTTAAATAAGAATCTCATCACAAGGATACTTTCGGAAACTCTCATATTTCCCATGCAAAATGACTAAACGACATAGCATCGCCATCATTAGACCCATGATTCCAAACCTTGTGTCCTCACTCTTTATCACTTACATTAGTACTTCATAAAGTTGGTTTACAATACATTGAACTCAACCCTGCTTAAAATTGCTTTTATTTATAATAATTGTTTTGTTCAATTATAAGTTCGACGAGATATAAGTAAATATAATAAAGAAAGAAAGATACTCGACATGTTTATATATTTTTCTATTTAATCAAACATATTAAACAAGCACATAGTATCTTATGTAAGATTGGACAATATAAACTCAAATGTCATTCGTCAACATCTACACTTTTATATGTATATATGTAAAATATTTATAACAAGTACTAAGAACAAGATTTTATATTTAACGTTTTCCAATCTCGTGTATTTTATCATACGAGTACCAAAAGTATATCAATTGATCAAGTACAACGCAATGCATACGGATTTTACGCGAAAGAAGATG
Organism: Fraxinus quadrangulata; assembly: GCA_903798255.1. NCBI lineage: Eukaryota > Viridiplantae > Streptophyta > Magnoliopsida > Lamiales > Oleaceae > Fraxinus > Fraxinus quadrangulata. Next base: position 35,828 of record CAIGRB010029728.1, on the reverse strand, counting down.
AATTCCAATTGATCGTGGAAAAATTGAAGGGAGATTAATTTTTAACATTTTATTTTTTAGAAAGTACAATTATTTGTTTAATAATCGACTTAAATAATTGATTGAGGGTGGAAAGGGAGATTAGTAATAATTTCACTAGCACGTGCAAAGTGCGTGATGTGGTTTGAGCCCTAAGAGGGCTTTTTGGTTAAGTGCAATTTGCTTTATGGATAGTAGGTAGGCCCAAATTGTATGGCATGTATGCCCTCTTGTGTTAAAAAGGTAGAGAAATTTGTACTGTCTCCCCCAATATATCACCCTAGTTTAAGTTGGTCCTTAACCTTTAAAATTTTTATTAAATCTTCGTGTGATTCTCACATATTCAGCTCTATAAAAATTAAGTTTTGGTTCGTAACTTAGATTGACGTTTCAAGAATTTAGAGCGACAAATTTCCATGAATATCATATGATAATTTAACACTAGCTCGAATACTTTGCGTTATTGAAGATTAATTGTGTAAAAGAATCAATTTACAAGATTGAAGACTATCTTGTTACGAATGTAATATGTTGGGATTAAGTGTGCAATTTTCTATAAAAGCTATTAGCTTTTCTCCATATAAAGCCCCCGCTTCAAGCACTGGCACGTGGGAGGGGCACAGTAGGGTAGGGGTAGGTAGGGTAGAGGGATGATTTGGGTGTTGCTGAATTTCATACTTTGGATCACTCGTCTCTCATCATTTAGGATGGTAGATTCGTGCACTGAGTATTTAGTTCACACGTGCCGCCAGTTAGGCTTAAACCCAACTTTTTTCTTACAAACAAGGGTTAGGGAGAGAGTGAAAAGGAAAAATAATTGTTTTTTCCATCTTCTGTATTTAAATAAATAGGCGGAAAGAAGTTTGTTTAAAAGTAATGTATCATCAATTGAGCACGCTTATGTTGAAATTGAGTTTAAGAAAGTTTGTTTAGCAAAATATATTATGAATTGAGTATTTTAAGTTAAAATTGAACTTTTTTTTATTTTTTAATGATTAAAAGCGAACTTACGTCGAGAGAAGTTTTATCTACAAGTAGTCACTTAGTTTTTCATCAATTGAGCACTTCTAAGTTGAAATAAAGTTTTTATGTACTCAATCCGTCCCACAAAGATAGGTTAAGAAATCAAATATACATTCGACAAAGAAAGTGATCCATAATTTAAGACATAAAAGAATTGAGTAATTTTTTTATAGGATAGGACAAGGCGGCTTTGTAGGTTGGTTTGTACAGTAAAACAAGTTACAAAATTGGAATTTCTTTTTAATTTTAAGTAATAAAGTATCTCGGGATTTATTAGTTCATAATTTAATCGGGCACTTTTCCTTTTATATTTCAAATTAGCAATAAAGTGCCTCAAGATTCAACTACACCAATAGTAAGGAAAAGTTGCCAACTTTAGTTGGTGTCACAAACTTGTAGTTTGATAATAGATGAACTTAGCACGTGACCGAATGATGCATGAATTGAAATCTGTATATTTTGAAGAATAAACAACAATTTAAAACTCTTTTGGAAAGCTTTTTTATACTATTTTAGTTAGTTTGGAACAGCATACAAACAGAAATCTTAATAAATGAAGCAAAGCTAATACATCACGAAAAGTTACTTTGGTGACACTATTTCAGTAATTCTTTTCAACCTCACCTAGTAAGATTTGTAACCTAGTGTAATGCAATGGAAGGGAGTTGTCTGAGTCAAGTCACTTTGTACCAGCCCAAAAAAGTATATATACATCAAAACAAGATGGCTAAACTTGGTTACGTTACATGTAAACTAGAAGCTACATGGGAAGAACAGGGCTGTTTTCATTTCGTCGTTGAGTAAAGGCACATAGGAGGGTTGAACCCTATTGCGGCCTTGATGAGATTAGGTAAAACAGTATGATCCAACCCTATATTACTTATTGATGAGATTGTGTGAATGATTGAAAATAAGTCTGAAAAATAAAGAGTTTTAGTCAATAGGTGCTTAATAAAGTTAACGGTACTAAAAAAGAAAAAGAAGTCAGCTAAAATCAAGCTAATTGTAATATTTAGTCTAGTGTGTCAAACATCACCAGAAGTGCAGAACAAAATTAAACCCAAAAATGCCGCTCAAAGAGTCCTTGTACAAGTACAACACCAAAAACTTCATTCATAGAACTTCCCAAAACCTCAAATCATTACTCAATAGGAAATGCAGGCATTCAGCCACACGACCATGCACTAGCTGAAGGAAACCAGAATTACTTATATTTGGTTCAATAATTATAAAGAAGTAGAGACATATATTATACATGCATTGAATTAAGTAGATTTTCTTTGATACGTTTACTAAAATTGAACACCATATTTTCCTAACTGACGGCACAGAGATGGGAAACAAAACGAAGGCAGGAGCAGCCCTCATCAACTTGGGAGGCTACTCTACCCTTATACCATCTCCAATTCACAGTAATGCATCTATGAATCAAAAACCTATACTTTCCTTCTACGAGTCGATAACTTCATAGCACATCCAATGGTGCAGCAGTTAGCTCAAGGTTCAGGAAGAAAGCAAGGAGTTGATGAACAGAAAGAAATGTTTGTACATAAGAATTTCTCCTTCACATGAAATAGCTAAGGGATTTCTTCCGTCGAGAGCCCCCTTCACCATAGAGTTCATTCCACTGAAGAAGCTCGGTCATGTTTATAGACTCGGATGAAACACTTGCACAAACCTACACCCGCAATCAAAAGTTCAGCTAAAAGGATAACCAGGAGCATGTTTCAATAAGATTGAAAAAAAAAAAAAGGTAAAAGTACTTTTAGGAAAGTGAGTAAAGACTTCCAGAAAAACTCAAACCCATTTTGCAAAAAAAATACTTTTAAGCTATTCCATACATGATAAAAAATAATGATAAAAAAAAAAATTGCGATTTTCGACTCACTTGCTCATGAGCAAATCTGAAGTCATCTATGTTCAATGGCCGAATATCAGCACTCCCCCTCAAAGCTGGCAGAGGTTTACCTTCTTCAAGAGCAGCACCTTGCTCCTATCATTATCACAAAATGTAAGTCAATGGTCGTCATTTCTTGCAGATAAGCAATGACAATATGACATTTTCTTCAATATTTGATCTGAAGAGAATGCCACGTCTATATTCAAGATTCACGTTGCCTGTCGGCAATCAATAAAAACAAGAACTAACATCTTAAGGACATAGTTTGGTACACCACCGTACCACCTTCCAAAACATGCCCCATAAAGGTACTAATTTTCATTTCATATCTACAGGAAAATTGATGTTTGATGTTTTAACTACCCTATTGAGATTGATCAGCAGTAAAGCTCATATCATCCATGGGAAACATACCTTCTTTTCCCCTTCCAAAAGTTCTCTAATTGGACGATGTGCAGCCGTAACACATAAATTCTACATGAAAAAAAGTTGAATTACAGAAAGCATAGATCCTCGAATCGTGGGCAAGACTAAAAGAATATTGATTCTCCAAAAGAACATGAGTCTGTAAATCCAACCTTTAGGTCACTTCCAGAATATCCATCGGTCATACTTGCAACAGAGTTCAGATCAACATTAGGAGACAAGTCCTCCTTTGCTAGTATCACTTTCAAAATTTTTGCTCTATTAGCAGCATCCGGCAAGTTGACCATCAATCTAAGGTATAACACAACAGAAGCAACAACATGAGAAAAATAATGAAAGTTTCACAAGAAATGCAGAAAGATTCTTCGTATTGATTTACCTACGAGGAAGCCGCCTTATTACAGCCTCGTCAAGGTCAAATGGCCTGTTTGTGGCAGCAAGCACCAAAACCCGTTCTGTATCTTTTGTTCTCAGTCCATCCCAGTTCACCATGAATTCATTTTTCATTTTACGCATGGCTTCATGTTCTCCTGGGCTTTCCCTCCGGCCAAGCATGCTATCAACCTTTAAGAAAATAGAAGAAGAGCTCACAAAGTCAATCTTATGTATAAGATTCAAATTAATAAATAGGAAAAACTGCACCATTGGTTCTCAACCTATTATCCAAATAGCAAGTTGGTCCCCCAACATTTAAAAAGGAGCAAGTTGGTCCTCAACTTATTATTATAGTGCATAATCAATCCCAAACAATGAATGCCATCCAATTCTCTATTAAACCGTCTAGTATCCCTCATATGTCCAACTTTATGAAGCTAGGTTTTATTCAACTTGGATTGGTTCCTAGAAATTTGAGGAGAGACATGTTTCTATGAAGGTCACGTGACAATATAACGAAGATTTAAATGACTTCTGTTGTTGGAAAGTGATTGTGCAACTATAATAAAATGTAAAGAACTAACTTCATTCTTTTCAACCAATGGTGCAATTTTCTCTAAATAGATATGCACGGGTTTAATTGTACACACACGTAATGTAGGCATACCTCATCAACAAATATAACACTAGGAGCAATTTTGCTTGCCAGTGAGAACACAGCCTTCACATACTTCTCTCCCTCGCCAAACCACTGCAGTAAGGGAAAACTGCAAGTTAAATATATAAAACAAAATCATCAAATGATCTCATAAATAATCATCGAACAAGATCCCTGATGAATCTACCTTTGAAGAAATGCTCGACATAGAAATGTTGATGAAGTTAGCACCAGCATCAGTGGCAACAGCCTTTGCAAGCATGGTCTTTCCTGTTCCAGGAGGGCCAAATAAAAGTATACCCTTGCAGGGCTGCAAATGAAAAATAAATAAATAAATAAATTGAGAGGTTCTTTGGACACCTAAAATGCGATATAACAAACCAACAGTATATTGATAACTTCTAGACACATTGCTTGAAAGCAGGCAGAAAAGACTAGAAGCTCAAAGTAGGCCAGAAAAATGGCATTTAGGAGCACACGATAATATCTGCCAAGTGTTAGCAAAATATCAGCAAATTTTGTGTTTGTTTTAAACTACTTAAGCTTGTAAGCAATGTGCGATAGTCTTAATCATGAGACCATCTCAATATATAGGATTAACTCGGGGCTAAATATATTCGAACTACAATTTTTAATAACTAAACTACATTTTAAGCCCCTGTTTGAGCCACATTCTCATTCTTCTACTCATTTTCAACCACACATTCTTCAATAAAATAATATTTTTCATCACATCAATAACATTTTTTTTTTTTTCAACAACACATTCTCCATCAATCTACTATTCCAAAATACATTTTTCCAAAATAATGTAGCTCAAACACAACCTAATTGTATGAAAGGTTCATAAACTTTACACATTATCACATTTATGTTTCAAACTTTTCTTATCGCATTCTTATTCTCAAATTAACATAAATTATTCTTGATTACAGTTTCTCTCCAAAATTTTCTTTAAGAGAGAGTAAAAAGACTCATTTACCCATTTTATTTTAGAATAAGTAGAACAAACAATACTGCAAAAATGCGATTAAATATTTGCCCTCATTTAAAGCATAGTAACAAAAATTTTGGACAAAAATATGATTAGGGCAAGATTTTTTTTATCAATGAACTATTAAAAATAAAAATGTGATGAAGAAAAAAGTTGATATAAGCGTGATAATGAATAGAGGTTAATGACCTTTAATATAATTAAAATGTGGTGTCTCTATAAAAAAATTGTGGTGTGAATATAACTCAGGGACTCTATCTCAGTTTTTAATTAAAAATTAATATCATATATCATAGGAATTAATTTTTTATTGGGAGGTGCAAGCACGGAGAAAGTGACCTATACAAACAAGATAATTCGCGACTAAGAAAATAACATCAAGAGAGATCACAGTATAAGTTTCCTAATACAGATGTGAAAGAGGGGACAGTAATAAAAGAAAAAGAAAAAGAGGAAACAGTTCACCAAGACAATTAAACAATACAAAGAATATCGAATGAATACTCGGGCGTCTTGTAACTTAAACTCTCAGTTTTTAATTAAAAATTAATATCATATATCATGTGAATTAATTTTTTATTGGGGGTGCAAGCACAGAGAAAGTGACCTATACAAGCAAGATAATTCGCGACTAAGAAAATAACATCAAGAGAGATCACAGTATAAGTTTCCTAATACAGATGTGAAAGAGGGGACAGTAATAAAAGAACAGAAAAGAAAAGAAAAATAAAAAGAGGAAACAGTTCACCAAGACAATTAAACAACACAGAATATCGAATGAATACTTGGGCATCTTGTAACTTAAACTCGCCATCATGTAGGGCTATCAATTATTGATACAAGAGATTCAGATGTCAAAACCTTGGTCAATTGACCCTTGCAGAAAAGTTCGGGCCTCTGTAAAGGAAGCATCACCAGCTCCTTCAATGTATCCTTGACATTTTCAAGTGCACCAATATCGTCAAATGTCACACCAATATCACTGGGAGGGATAACATCAGCCAGAAGTCTTTTCTCGAACTCGTTCTCTGTCACAACATCCTAGGTAAGACAGAAAAAGAAAATCTATAAACCTCTAAAATATGGAGCAAGCAATCACAATAAAATATGTCCAACAAAGTCTAAAGTTCAATAAAAAAAATTCTGATGTTGAGAAACACAAGTATCACCTTAAGAGACTTCTTTAAACTTTTGGATTCATTCTGGATTGCTTGCAGTATTCCTAGCCCATAACGGATACTGCTCAAGTGTCATACCAGTTTAGTTCCAATAACTAATTTAGTTAGCCATCCATAAAATTTTAAGTGGGTAATCCTATTACCTCTCAGTAGATAAAACAAGCTTGGCATTTGCATCAGCTTCAGGGTTCCGCATCAACTGATGCCATAAAGCCCATCCAACTACCTTTTCGGCACCTTCAAAAGGTTTCGAAAAACTATGTATTCAACTCTTGTTCAACCATTCTGGAAACTCAATTTTTCGAAGAATTAGAATATTTGTCATCTAATACAGGGGCCAAAAGAAATGCTTACTCTCATTTGTAAGTGTCTGATCTTTAATGCACGACGTATCAAGTCCATCACACTCCATCCCATGACGACTCAAAACCTATATGTAAAAACATAAAGCAATTCAACCCGCAAAATATAAAGTGAGTCTCTGCATTGCCGTGCTCAGATATTGTAAAGGAATTACAGATGCACGAACTAGTAAATTCAAACAAAATGCTGGAAGCTTCTTCAGCATTGTGATTTTTTATATAGTTCTAATCAACAGAACTCTGCCAAAAAGTAAGAAATAAAAAAATCCATGTCTGGAGCTATTTGGTATGCTCAGAATAAGAAAAGGATAACTGGACAAGCATCGCATTCTGACTGAATTACAAACAATACTACAGTTATTGTTATGATGAAGAGGATCTCTCACAATTCTTAAATTATTGAGATTTGCTTTCAGTTTTAGGGTTTCATCATCTTGTTCCAATTGCTGCTTCCAACTAACTAGAAGCGCTTCATCCTGCAATGGCAAGTAAAGTATCAGTACATAGTTTAAATGACAAAAGGCCATAACACTCAGAACTTTAAGAACAAACCTGAGGCGGGTGAATGGTCACTTTATTGAGGAAAAGTTTTGATAGAAGCTTGGTTGCCTTGGGAACGTCCTTTCCTTTCTCATGCAATCTCCCCAAACTATCCTGAGGTAATACAAAGTAGACCATGTGACTCCAGTATGTGAATGATCAATGCAGAGAGCAACAAGCTACATACAAAAAATGATACAAAGTGTACATCGATAATGATCAGATCTATTATATTAAGAAAAGAACCAACACGCACAACATCAGTCACCTACACACAACCTCACAAAGGCCGAAGTTACATGCATAACCAGATCCGGCAAGGACACTTCAATTGGAGTAAAAACTCTAATGGTTTCCAAAGGCACTTCTGATCCAATGGAATATCATTATTTAAAAGATTTAGTACAATGCAAGCCCTTTCTGATAAGTTTACTCTTTCACAGGACATATCATGTGGTTTCCCAAAACACACACACACACACACACAAAAGGAGAGAAGTTTTGTCGTGAGGAAAAATCCCGTGATAAATTAAGAATAATAATGAGAGAAACTCGTGTCCAACTTGAGAAAAAATCTTTAGGTGAGACAAATAAGATACATTAGCAAAGTCAATGCTGTGGCAACAGAGAGAAATTACATAAGATAGACTTGCTTTGTTCTATAATGCACAAACCACATAGCAGGAAGTATATTTCAAAATATGACAGTAAAGAAAGAGAGCTCCTTACAGGGAAAGCCAAGTCAAGTAAAGCTGTATGATTGCTGCTAAATTTGGTGAAAAGCAAACTGCTAGGATGTGACTGCACAATGGAAAAACTATCTTCAGTTCATACTCTCAACTAGATGAGACAAAAAACAAAATGCACTTAGATTCCATTTTAATTAAGAACCAAAAGGCGTTAAATTCCAGAACAAGCAACTTCAAACCAACATGAGGCAAGAAGATTTCTAAATGTCAATAATATGTATCATGGATAAGATCAAACAACAAAACAGTGGCCGAGAATTTATCCAAACAACACTACCTTTTCTTTACGAATATCATTCTGAGTGTGAGAACCAATAATGACAACATTATCAGGAATCTTCTCCAGCTTGTTTCTAAATGTTACGTACAATTCGGAATTTCCGGCCACAGATTTCTCAGCATCTTTCAAGAACAGTATGAAGGGAGAATCTCTGCTCACTTCAAATACAGTCTAGTAATGGGGAGTGAAATTAATTGTTAGATATGAAAGTTCAATAGGCACTCAAAACAAATCATGAGGAAATCATTCATTTGAACATATTAATAATCCCACCTCAAACATTGTGTCAATAAGTAACTTGTCTAGATCCTCCACCCCTGAGGTATCCAAGCGGAGTTCAGTGGCTAGAGAGTGAAAGCAAGAGATAAAAAAAGTGATTGGAGAGAAGGGAAATTAGGAATTTTCCATTGCACAAGAATACACTTGAATTCAAAAATAAAAACAAGGCTTCACATTACCATTGCAGAAGAATCCATGACCATTACCACATAGACCCCCTAAATCAACACCATCAGGTATGGATTTATCAAATCTCACACCAATTTTTGACAAGGAATTGCCTTCAAATGGTAATAGTACCTTTCCTCGCATTCCAGGAGTTGGGCCCCTAAAGACGCAGCTAAAAAGTGTTATTTCACAAACATAGAGTTAACTCATAATGCACCTTTTCTGTTGTAAGATTATACTAAAAAGTTCCAGAAAAGGGTGCACTGGAGTACGACAGATGTAATCGTAAAAAATCAAACCCCTTTAAAACAAAACAAGAAGTAAATTACCTCACAGACCCTATATAAGATGCTAAAGTAACTTTCACAAGAATATGTTTTTAACATGTATATTCTACTTCTGCAGTCATTTGACAAGTGCCTAGTGCCAATGGCAGCAAAGTAACTAATGAAATCGCTCAAATTAACATAAAACCTAAAATCTAGATTTGTTGTTTCTCAAATAAAAAACACTAGACCTTCTGGATGATTAATTCATGGCCNATCAGTGTTCTCATCTGCAAGCATTCATTGTTGCAGTTGCATGAAGAGGTTTTAGTAACAAAATGAAAGGTTAGCATCTGAAGATCTCTGGTCATGCTTTCAGCCAAAAAAGAAGGCAGGACTCAAGAGAGTCTCTTTCTTTCCCTCTATCCCCGTCTCCTTTTGGGGGCTCAAATAAAAAACCAGAAAAAGAGATGTGAAAGCGAAATCAGCTGTTGTAATTAATAAGCCGTCACTACAGAAAAGGATATACACATGATCTGCGTGCCAATCCAGTGACATTAACATCTTATAAAATTAGTAAACTTAATGGCATGTTTCCCATTTATACATGAACAGATCAAGATAACGATCACAGGAATCCATACTCCCCCAACGCATTCAAGATATCTCTACAATGACGTACTGGTTTTCCCCATTATTCATATCAAGTACGCATTTTGATGCATATTACTGACGAGATACCAGACAACTCTAAAATTAACAGCGCTGCAAAAATCCGTCTACTGTAAAAACTAACACCTAGAATTTGCACAAAGAATATGCACAAGTGAACCAGTTGCCCTTTTAGAAAATATGAAACCTCAGTTTAAAACAAGGAAAAACACATCTAGATACATATTGATGGCATGATATTAAACCACTTTGAAATTAATAGCAACTACTGCAGGAGGCCATCTACTATTAAAACCACCACCCTAAACTTGCATGAAGAAAAAGAACATCAAAGAATTGACTTTAAATAAATTAAGAAACCTGAATCCAGCATCATTACCAACAAAAGTTTCTATTAACAAGCTTATTAAAAAGAAAGGTAATATTACAATATACCTGGCAGAAGTTGAATGCAAACCTCCAGAAGCTGGACCAATGAATTTAACTCTATCACCTAAATTTATCATCCCAGAGATATACATGGAGACAAGGTAAATGTAAAAGAGACATTGTTAATTCTTTAAATAGACACTGTGAGCAAAATAAATTCCTCTATAACAGAAAGCAAAATGAAACTTGCCACATTTAACTGAGGGTTTCTTAGCTGCATATCCTGAAGTGGGTAAATTGTCAGTTTCCATTTTTGTCTGGGAGTCTGAGCCAAGAGGAAAATTTGAGGAATCCGGGATATCTGCTTCACCAGATGAAAGTTCCATGCCCTTGGCCAAATCTGAGGAACCAGGAACTTGCTTAGTACTATTGCAGACTTCTTCTACATTGTAACCCTCTCTTAATAGCTCAGTTTCCTTGGCAGATGAACCCTACAAAACAAAAACAACTGACTAATGACAAGCTAAACATTTTTTTGTCCTGCTAATGCAATGATCTCAATTTAGATAGTGGACAATGGAAATTGCAAGACCAAGAAACAATCCAACAAAGCAATAAAATTCCATATATTTGAGCTTAAAATAGTTTCGGGTTTGGTAAATTGCTTTTTTTATTCAATCTTCAGTGGTTGTTTTATACTTTATACTTAATACTTTCTTAGCCTACACTAATGGCAAAAATATAGGCTCAAAGACTACATGGGTAAACATTCCTCGTAATGAAGCAAATATATATAATTACGGATTGCAAATGGATACCCACACTCAAGATATTCATCTATGCTTATTTCTATACTTTTCCACAATGATCAATCAACACTTACACATAAACATCTCAATCGTGTTCTAAAAATTTGCATAACTTAGAATACTATAGCAATAAATATAAGTGTCCTTCATAGAAGTGGCCATAAATCATTTCAGCCAAAAATTGCTGAGAGCTTATCAAACTACTTTGTCAGAAGAACATATACATGACATTTAAAGACTTTTGCATGCAAAAAAATCTCAGAAGATGCAAAAAAGAGAAAAAATTGCTAAACAAACAGAGCTCCAGCATAGTTTAAAATTGTCGTTAAAATTCATGAGGTCTCATCTTACATCCACAAATGAATGGCTGTCAAATAAAAGCAATTTAGCCCCAAAATGATGAGCAAGCGCCTTTGCAAGTATCTCCTGATATATATCAGATCCTAAAAAACAAATATAAACATGTTACAAGGTTCAAACTTTGGCAGCAATAAAGTATTTATAGAGCTAGTGATATAATGCAAACAAATATCTAAACAATAAGAGACCTGCTGGACCCGTAAGCAAGATTCTGGGGTTCAAATTTGGAAGTTCGGAAATACATTTAACTTGACCCTTGTGCTTCAGGTGTACATATGAAGCTGCAATCAGCACATTTTTTGTGCTCTCACTGCAAGTTGAATAAAATAAAAGCATTCAGAAATTAACAGAATGCATAAACAAAAGCATGAACATTTTGTTGTCCACTATTTATAAATTGGAGACAGATATGGTAGCAACTAGTCAACTGGCACAGACATGATAATTTGTCCAACGCAGACATGGCTCTCTAAACAATTTCGAATGAAACACTAAAACCAATTCCATGTATAATAGGATCCATCATTTAGCTGACCTCAAGTAGTATGGGAAGTTATCAAAAGAAACTTCAAGGCTTCGTCCATCAAGAATTGCTGCAAGTATGTCTTCTCTAAGTGCTGATTTTCTCAAGGACTTCCCAGCGCGAGACGCTAGAATTGAGTACCGAACCCAGTCTCTTTCTTCCACCACCTGTTTCGGAAATGTTTGCTCAATAAGAACACAATATTCAATGTCAATCATTATTTTAAGAGCGGCTGAAGCTTATGCCTTGAGGTGCACACCTCGCGTGAGGATTTCATCTAACACTTTGAAAACTTACAACTTCAATACAATTTTTCAAGGCTTACACCTCGATTTACTGAGGCTTACTGAAGGCTAAGCCTTAAGGCGACTTGAGGTGAGGACTCGTTCGTCTTGCCCTTTTTGGAGTTTTTATTAATGGCTTCAACTTCCTGGGCTGTTCTTTTTATAGCGTAAAAAGTTTTAGGGGGTTATTTTTTCTTTTTTCTACCTTTACATGGAAGAGAAAGGAGAAAGACACTATTATAAGGTGAGTACAATGACAAAGAATGGTAAGAAACTCATAGGGGAGGGGTAGATGATAAGGGACTCAAATATGTTGATGATTCCCTGAAATAGATACTATTAGTAGTGATGATATGGTAGAATTCTATATTGTTCTACTTCTAGTAGTAATAGATTACAATTTTGTTACAAGATTACTAATTTGAACTTGTTATAGGCTAATATAATGAATTATTTTATGTTTGTTTGCTAGTTAGACTTTTAATTTTATTAGTTTGTTTTAAATTGGATTCATGGTTTATCATTTTGTATATTCTTTTGAAATAATTCACAGGGCTAGTCTTCAGACTTGCGCCTCACTTTACAGAGGTGAGGCGTCTAAGAGCTTTTTAAAATATTCATATTAATGATTAAGGTCAAAGCAAATTATTCCTCCAAAAGTTTTAAGTTGCCTGCCTCTGTGCCAGGGTCTAAATGGCTGTCAAGAGTGAGGACCTTGCTAGCCGCTTCAACATCAGTAGCAGCTTCATTCCCTGAATTTGTAGTCAAATTGATTTCTTGCCCATCCATATCATCTTCATTGACAATAGGAAGGGGTAGCTCATTCTCTGGGTAAACTTTAGTAACGACCCGAGATGAAGGCTTCAGACGTGATACATCTTGCCTCAAGTTTGAAAGAGATGCCAAAATTGAAGCGCCAGCTACAGCTGACACATCTCCTGCTCGTCTTTCAGCATGAATCAACTTTCCTAAGCTCTGAACATCAGGTGGAGGTGTCTTGATTACATGGTCATTGGGCTGTTGCTGGAAAATCTGTATGAACAAAATTAAGGATATTCCACGCGGACAAAGAAAACAAAACATAACTTAAAAAGAATATGAAAATGAAAGTCAACAAGTAACAACAGCAAACAAATAAGAAGGATACATAAGCATGATTCCCAAGAAACCCAAAGACCACCTCATCCCCTGAATTGAGATCACAAGTAGTGTTTTTCTTAATCGTCTTTCCATTCACTTGCACGCATCCTTTGCTACCCCGGCTTTCAAGAACTGCGACAGATTTCCCCTCGCGCTGATAATTTTGCACAAACAATTAGTGCTCAAATGGGATGTTGACAATATGAAAATTAACTGAAAGCGAACTCATTGCATGTGAAGAAAACTGCATGCTGTGTTCTTTTACATGTAACAACGCATGGCCACATTCATAGGAAATAAAGGACACATATATATATATATTAAAAAGGATTCACTGTGATTTCAGAAACTCTATAATATCAGAAAAACCAGAAAGAAGATTTTGCGGCCAAGTCTAAATTGAAGTGATACCTGAGTAAGCCTTATGAAACACAAAATTGCACTAACTGTTTGATCTTGGATCGAAAGATTGGCGCGTTTGCTTGACCCCACAGAGAAATTCGTAGTATAAACTGAAACAGTTGGGTTCTGCAATCAAACAACAAAAGCATTTACTCCTTCAAATACAACACTCGTCAAAATAGATACCAAAATTCAGCATTCAGAATACAAAAATAATAAATCAAGACTCACCAACTCCAAGTAAAGTAAACCAGGACCTCTGCTTTATACCAAAAACATTTAAAAATCTAGTTAAAGGAAAAATAAATTACCTTCGGGAATTCACTGAGAAGCCTACACCAAAGCCAGGAAGTTTCTCGACCTTGATGCTGTTTCCAGGAAGTGGATGAGCTCCTTGACTTGTCAACTATCGCCGGCGTGGTCCCTGAAATTCCAGAACAAGAAACCAAAAAAATAACCGCCACGTTTTCTGCATTTTACGAGCACATACAAAGAATATGAATTTGTTTAATTTCAAAAATTAAATAAACTCTAGCCTTCTGCAACTATGGGAGTGGCATCAGAGACGGAGGCGGCGGCCGGAAGTTCTAGTGCTGGATCGGTGGAGCTCTTATCCTTGGGATTCTCTGCCGGCGGAGTTGATTTCTCCGACGCTTTTGAATTGTTATCATTACAATTACTACTCTCTCCCTGTCAAAAAAAAAAAAGATAAAAAAGAGAGAATTATTCAAAATCAACGGTCCAAGTTAAACAATTCAGAAATTGTGAAAACTATAGAGAGAGAGAGAGAGAGAGAGAGAGAGCGCGCCTTTTGACGCTTCGGTGATGAAGACTCCGCCGGAGAAGATGATTTCTTGTTTTTATTGTTTTTGTTATTATTATTATTCGACGGCAGAGATCCACTTCGCCTCGTCGACACCATCTCTGTTCTTCTCCGGCTCTTCCCCTTCGAATGTAGAGAGAGAGTAGAGAGATAAAGAAAGGATATATATACAGATATGAATTTGTATGTATAGATTCCTGTGTATACAGCAGACAGTGGAGAATTGCGCGCGGAGTTGGAAGGGGTGAGGGTCGAGGGGGTTATGGTTGAAGCTTTGGGCGCTGGGCATGAGTATTTATATCGAGGTGAAGCCGGAAGGGGAAGAGCTTATGTTAGCTCTTTTCTTGTCATTCTACTAACGTGCACAGCCACAGTGTTTAGGTTGGCATGGGGTAGGGTATGGGGATTTATATGGAGATTATGCCTGAGGGGGGAGTGCTCACATTAGCAGCCTTCTTGTCAAGTCACTACTATACGCAGTCATGGTGTTTTGCGCATTTCTTGCCACTTGCCGGGAAAAGGTGGAAATTTTGCAAATGTGTGTTGTTTTATATAAAGTACGTTGATGGAAGATTTTTTTAGAATGGATCGTAAAAATTGAAATTTTTTTAAGAATGTGTGATTAAAAATAAAAAGATTATAATCACAAAAAAAATTAATTTATTAGAAACATGTGATTACAAATAAATTTTAAAGAAACTCTTCCAAACACGGCGCAATAGAAATGGCAAATAAAAAAAAATATTGACATCATCACCAATTTTTTCAATTAAAATTTGAAAATGGGTTGTTTCATGTCACAACATGGCAAATAAACCAAAAATTTCAATTACATTTGCAAAAAGTGTTGTTTTGTGTAGCAAAATGGCAAAATAAATAAAATGTTCACTTGACCACCAATTTTTTAGATTTGTAGTATCGTGTTGAGTATTTATGTGAAAATGAGTTAGAGGAGTTATAAGATACCATCTCCCTCAATAGTTGAGCAAAAGTCGACCTAGTCAGCTGCTATAAAAGTTGACCTAGCCACCCATCGTAAAAGTCGACTTAGTGTAATAGGTGGAGATAGAGATTAGGCATGCAACCCGACTTGGGCATACATGTACTCATTCTTATCCAAATGACCACATGAGATATTTGGCTTATGATCATGAAATAGTTGTAATTATCATGTTTAGTGTTAGAAAGGGTCGGCGAGCTATATGCATTATTGGTAGTTGTTATACTCTTCCTAGTATAGAGCTCATCAATTGGCAAATAGTACTCTAAAAGGGTTGTATTCGATTAAAATTTTTAAAGGTTTTTTGGAATTTAAAAATTTTAGGGATATTCAATGTAAATTTTTTAGACTCTCAAAAAGTATTAGTGTATTCAATGAAAACTTCTAAAAAGTTTTTAAAGTTATTAACAATTTGAATATCCAAAACTTATAGACTTCTAAAAAATTCTAATTGAACACTGATAAGTGTAATTTTTACACTTATTAGGGACCTAAAATAACGATATTTGATAGTTCTTTTGACAAAATATATCTTAAATTATTGTATTTTATATTATATAGGTAAAACTCAATTGTTGAACAAGAAATCGAAAGAAAGAAGCGAAAATTGGTGAAAATGACAAAATTCAAAGTTTGAGGACCAAATTTCAAATTCAATAGTTGATTCGGACCACAAGTTATATTTTGAAGATTGTTAGGAGACAATTGGATAGAATTAGAACTCAAAAGTAAATGAGATACAATCTAACTCAATTTCCAATCGCATAAGTTATATTTCAGGTTTTTGGCTGAATATTGAGACCCATATTTGG
>CAIGRB010029695.1:79604-147649 GCA_903798255.1 Fraxinus quadrangulata | reverse complement strand
GGAAGCTTCGGAGGACGACGGCGCAAAGGGTTACCGGCTGTCGGAGGCGGTAAGAACGACCGGCTCAGGCAGGGGCGAAGACGAGCTGAGCTGCTGAAGAATGAAATGGGCGTGAGTGAAGCCTGAAGATCTGACTCTGAAGAACCCGTGCAGGTGTGAAGAGTTTGGTTCAGAATTGGGCTTCAGTTTTTCAATTGGGCTGGGACGGTGGGCTGAACTGGTTGGGCTGGGCTGCAAAAAACTGGGCTAAAACAATTTTTTTTTTTTAATAAAGGCTGGGCTTGGGCAAGGGTGGGCTGTAGCCCACCCCAGCCCACCCTTGGCTCCGCCCCTGCTCACAGTAAAGAATGGTCATTCGACTCATATCGAAGTCCTTGAACCATTAATTTCAAAGAATTCATGTAAGAAGTACGTTACTCTGATTTGCTCAGTCAATTCTGTCTTTTCTTTATGCCCTCTATCTTCAGTTTGTATGAATTTGCTGAAGAAATGAGACATGAGGAAACTTTGGCACTCAACTTTAGAAAAATTTAGCCAGGTGAGTCGTGGTGGTTAAAAGAAAAAAACCAAAAAGAAGAAGGCCCAGCAGCTCTATACCTTTTAAGATCCCCCATTTACCCAAACCCTGTCAAAATGGGCAAGCAGTTCTGGCCCTTGCTTCTTTCAAAGTCTGCAGAATTGTTTAAAGTATAGTGAGAAGAAAACGGTTGTTTAGATTCTCAATGGATAGACAATCCTATTCTCACGTGTCATTACAAGTTCAAGATACTGGTTCCGAAAACAATTTGGAGGCAATGAATTATTGAAGTAACCTGAATGTCAAGAAGGTTGTACGATGATAATATGAATAATAATACTGCTGTTCTTTGTTAGCTTAATATCCAGGTTGATCGTTGATAGACTTTTTGCTACATGCATGAGCATGAGGCGCCGAATACGTCCAAGACAGAAAGTTACATTCTCTAACCACTTGCATCGCCCATGACTAGTCATAGACCATGACAAACTATTTGATTCTTGTTGCTCTGGCTACTAATCAACTATTCATTTTCTTCTTAAAACCAGAAAAGGGTAGGTTGCCCGAAGAGAACAAAAGAAGTATCACCTTTTTTCTCAATCATGTTATGAAACTGCAATCTTCTTCTAATCTATTTATGCTCCATATAACATAAGAATTAAATCATTAACTCACATATTTGGAGTCTTTTATCTGTTTATTCAAGCACGAGGATTTGAAATTTGTAATGCCGATAAACTAGATAAACGATGAAGGTTTGCATCAACTTGTCCCTGTTATCTCCATATGTAACCATAAAAAAGCTCCACAAGGCTATGGCTTTAGTTTAATTTAGTTTTTTCATGAAACTAGTCCGAATAAAACTCAACATCCCAGTATAATTGCGCTCAGTTTAGATGACTCACAGAACCATGGCATCAAAACAACAATTAAATTCAGGTTTTAGCATAGAAAAACCATGCTACTAGGTTTGCAGAGGCTATTTCAATATCTCTGTCTTCCTCAAAACTGAAAATATGTTCACCTTTCCAATTTGTAAATTGCACTATCATCCTTTCCCTATAACTGGAACGGGATTGCATGCTAAAACTAGTATTTGGAGAAGGTCTGTTCTGGGAATGAGAATAAAGTAAGTTATGAATGTCTTTTGGTAGCTCTCTCCTTCATCAAAATTTAGAAGAACTATCCCAAGAGCCTATAATTCTATGATTCCCCCACTCCACCCCTTCATGCCAACAAAAAAGAATAATATAAAGAAAGAAGGAACCGTGAACCCAAATATGGTAAAATACCAAGGCTACTTAGTTTTTGCTACCTTACTTTTGGTGCTTTCACCATCATGTTAAAACATTTTATTTCAAGCTAAAAATCCAGACACTATGATTCTGTAAGCACTGAGAATAGCTGATGATGACGTTGGTTGAAGTGGCAAAACTAGGAGAGGATTCGAAAGATCCCCCAGCACATTCCCAGTGGCTGCAAACTGCCAAAACAATGCTCCTTGAGAGACTAAAGCCGATCCTTTCTTCTCGGAACTTAAAAACAAACTTACAGCCGCCTCCCTGGATGCCATTACAACAAAAGCTGATCCTTTCTTCTTGAAACTCTTGATAACTACATCTTCTACCACACCAAAACTTCTAAATATTTCTCTCAAGTCTTTGAGGTTTTTAGTCTTCCACCAATCTTCTCCCATGTAACCTTAAGCATCTTCTCCTTGGCTAACCCATTACCTCAGCATCCATAATACCTATCTCCCATGCTGCTGCATGTCTCTTTGAAGGCGTTGTATCAGCTGAAACTTTTTTAGTATGCATAGCTCGAATTCTAGCAATCTCCTCTTTCAGCTTCCAAGAAATGATGTCTTCCTCTTCTCAAGCTCTCACACTGGGGTAGCTGATCACTCTCTTTCTTCAAGATCTGACATCATTTTCCGCCCCTTGGAATTTTGCTGTGCTTGGCATGGAAGCTTCTCCTGCTTCACCTGAAGTAGACCAAACAGATCCTAGACTTCTCATCCTTCAGAACATCATAAGATGTTAGAAGCTTTTGAAAATCAGAATGTGCTTTCAGGTGCAATTCCCAGCCTTTCGATCGATAGGCCTTTGTAATCTCTTTATCCGAAAGCAAGGCACCTTCTTCACCGGATGGCAAGCACAAAACAGCATATTGGTCAACTCCAACATCCATTTTGTCGAATATCTCTCGAATATAAAATGAAGTAATTCGAACCATTCATAAACAAGCATTTTCGAGTCAAGATGCTTACTTGAATTAATAAATTTCAAAATCTTTTTGTGTGATTGAATCACATTATTTTTCAAGCGTCAAATTCTACATTTTCTAGCACTCCAATGGTCTCAATCTCAATCCCGATGGAAGGAGATTATTATCCATAATCTAAATGTCTAATTTTGTGAGTTTTCATTCCAGACATGTGGTTCTAGGCACTTTTCTATTTTTGAGTGATTTTCCATACGAATTTCACTTATTTTCTATCATTTTTTCTCTCGTCATTACTAGACAAAAAATTGAGGTTTTATGGAAATTATGGGAGGTTATGGAGAGTTGTAGATTTCAAATTCAAATCACTTTCTCCAACCCTTTTAATGTCTTGTGTCGGGTCACCCCACGTGAGCGACCCATGACCCATATTTTCTAACATCTTCCACTCACACATGATGGGCTCGATCCAAATCACAAGGGACAACGAATGTCACACGTTAGTTCCTTCTCAAAATCTATCCCACAAAAATTCGTACGATAAATAGATCGTACGACCAATAAGTAATATTACAGCTCACGGTACTATAAACCTGTTAGGGATATATAGTAACTCTATTAGAGAAATATTACATCTCGCTATACCCCAAACTTATTTTTCAATATTAATTCAAGTATTTTCGATCCCTCAAGTATTTATAGAATATACTTGAATCACACATCTTATCATTATATTCACAATTGTGTCATATATCCTAAATGGTTAAATACAATTGTTCGTTCGGTGAATATAAATATAAATATTGCTCAAAATAGTTTTCCTTTCCTACTCGAATGCTTCAACTTTAAATCAACTGTTTTCCTAGATATATCCCATCAAACCCAATCAATCATAGTTATTGATAACATGTTAAAGTAGCAACACTGAAATAAAATATCAAGAAACAATCAAAAGTTATAAGAGCATATATGAGGTTATAGAAATCCCAATGTCTCACGCAATGAGGAAGGAAGTATCCATTAACTCATTTACCCAATATTGATTGTAAAACCACAAGTGGTATGAAACATGGGCTACAATATTTTCTCATTTTCTTATGATGTACATCATATCCTTTATAAACAAATCATATCATACATAGTGTGGTGTAGGGTTTTTATTCATGAGTCGTGATAGAGCAGTAGAACAACATGGTTGGATTAGGTTTTGGATTGTCAGATGATGATGAATGCGGTGGAGGTGGTCATTTGCGAATGGCGTGGTTATAGAAAAGGTGGTAGGTGGCGACCAATAGAGTTTAGTTTGGGTGGCGATGGGCGAAACAAGTGGTGAGTTAGTAGTGTAAGGAGAAGAAGATGAGTGCCGTGGTGGTGGGTTGGTGTGGACAACCCCCGCATAGACACACTTATGTGAGTAGTGGCATTCGAATTTATCCACCAAATGTATTTTGGTATTGAAACTAAATTAACCTCAAAACAAATCAAAGTGAGAAGTGTACTTTTCTTTTACACGCCAAGCGTTGTATTCAATATAGTCTCTAGTTATGTGTTCCAAATTTTTGTAAAAGTAACGTCAGATTATTTATCTTTTTTAAGCCTTTGTTGTTTCTTTTGAGTCGAATCAGATGCAACTGTCTTATTCTTTAACTTGTCCTTGGAGGAACTTTCCAAGTGAGTGCTTTCGGTTTTCTTTTGCTTTAGCGTTTCTTCTTCATGTACATAATATGAATTGAGTTTATTAAGAGTCAAATTTCGCTTTTGATAGTTAAAATCGATTTTAAATTAGTTGAATTATGTAGGAAGAGAAATCAAAATCAAATACATGAGCAAGTCAGATAGTTCAAATTTTAATGTTTTTAATTTTAAAACAAGATGAAACATATATATGATGTACTCCCTTAAATTTTCTTTAGTCTTATATTTCAATAAAATCAAGTTCGTTAAAAGCGTACTAATTTCGACGTCTTTTGCAAAATATTTTTAGATTTCTTTAAAAAATTACCTGACAAAGTTATCATATCGGACATAGCTCCCCTTCGGCAGTGTTACCTACGATTTTACCCAGACCCGTTCATATATTAAAGCGTTTTCAGTCAATTAGGAAGGAAATGCAGTGTCGGCGAGCAACAGCAGTGTTAACTACGACGTCGTTCTATTTCAACATTTCTCATATCATCTTTTCCTATTCGTTCTCGGATTCAAGAAATTGAAACTTTTACATCATCCTCTAATTCTTACTTCTATACGACCCACACACTCTACTGGATCAATTCGTGAAGATTACATCTTTTTTTGAATCAAGTTTGGCTCTTAGACAGATCTAGATCATATTAAACTTACATGCTCTTTGATTGTTGCATTCTTGAGGATTTCTTGATGAAAATAAGTCCATTCCGGTTGAGGCGTTAATCATGGATAAAGATTTTCAGCGGTCCGTCTCTTCACGGGCTGCTCGAAGAAATCAGCAGCAGCAAGCCAAATGTACGTTCAGCATTTATTCATTTGTATTTATTTTTTGCTGGTGTATTCGTATTGATTATTTGATTAAAAATTGGCTAATGTAGATATTTTAAGTGGGGGGAAGGTATCGCAGGATTACACCATGAGGATAATTTGGAAAAGGGGTTTTATTCGGCTGGTTCTTACAGCCGGGATCATATGGATGTTGCTAATTCTTTCAGTGTTGTTATTTCATGTTTGGTCTTGCCAATCTTCTGTTGCTTTCTTTTCAGGTACTATTTATGCTTTCTCCATATTCATATATAATTGTAGCGTCTATAATTCTGAATTTTTTGAATATATTTTCAAGTAAAGATTGAACTTTGCTTTCGAAAACATGTCTGGTGTAATCAGTGGGAAGATTTCTGTAGATTTTGAAGATGGTATGATTTTGGATCAACTGGTCATGTCAAATGAGGGAGTCAGAAGAAATAATGGAAAATCAAGAGATCTTCACAAAATTTTTGCTCCCTTATCTTCATGAATTTACGCAATGTCTAAAAATCTTTGTCTAGGTTTTCTGGTTTTATGTCTGAGGTTGATGAATCCTTAGCTCTTTGCTGATTGATGAAGTCATCACTTGTAATTTCATTTATTCATTAAATTTTGCAACAAATATATAGGAAGAATAGAAAATGTTTTAACTATTGATGATCCTCCCAGGGTGAAGCTAGTCCACTGTACACTAATGAGTAGCAGCTGTCATAAAGTGTCTGAAATCTTAACTAGAGATTAATGTTTTTATTTTGTTTCATTTACTTGATGTGCAGCTCTTTGTAACAAAGAGAGCAAAGTATTTGGCATACTAAACACAATGGGACTCGTGAAATCACTACATCGTGAGACTAGAGATTTCTCTCCATAATTTTTTTCTATTCTTGTCTTAACGTAGTGATATTGCTTTAAAACTTTTTCTTCTCATTAACAATTAGGCTGTCCTATTCCTGTTGCTGATGACCCGAATGAAATAGTTATTCCCAAGAGAAAATCTTCTGACGTAGTCCAACATCTATCCTATATCATGGAGGATAATATCGTGAGCAATGGATCCCAATCACCTCCTCTATTTGGGGGTCATCAGACCTGGCAGCAAAGAGATGAGAGCTATAAAGTAAAACCAACCATGAAGGTGATAAGTTGCTCTGCCTTTCTATGATATATGGGTACTTTGTTTTGATAATTTGGCCTGAAAACATAAGGTTCAGGGCCAGTTTGTGTCCTTATCAAATAAGTATTACTGTAGTTTTTGAAGAGCTTAAATATTTTCCATGATTCACATTTGTGGATTCCGTCAGGTTTAAAGTTTAGGCATCTTTTGTGGAGGTTCTGAGGTTCTGGCGAAATACAGGACCCATAATACTGGATTTAAGGAAATGACCTAAAACAATCATAATCTTGTTAAAAGAGTTTTGATACAGTTTATACTTAGAAAAAGATGAATTCATAGATATAGCATCTTCCCTGAAAATAGGATAACAATAGCTTAATAGCTATATTTATCCAGACTTCAAGATACTAATTCCAAAGTGGTATTTTTAGACAAATTTAAGTTCTTCATTGT
Organism: Fraxinus quadrangulata; assembly: GCA_903798255.1. Lineage (NCBI taxonomy): Eukaryota > Viridiplantae > Streptophyta > Magnoliopsida > Lamiales > Oleaceae > Fraxinus > Fraxinus quadrangulata. The sequence continues at coordinate 140,849 of CAIGRB010029695.1, read as the reverse complement.
TACCAGTTTATGCTCTATTGATTTTTGAACTGCTGAATTCCCACTGAGCCAATTCAGTTTTCTTTCATTCTTTCTACTTTCAGGTGGAAACATTCAGAGTTTCGTTGTTGGTCAAAGTTTTATGTAGTTTAACTTATGATCTATACATTGCTTGTAAAATGATAAAGCACAATCTTTTAGATTAAAATTTGGTATTGACTGCTGGAGTACATCCTTCCTCCAGGTGCATTGTGGTTTTATGCAAGGTGGCGGTGCAGAAATGGCTGCAGCAGACATCAAATATGTGAAGAAATGTCGTTTTGTTGTTGCATCTGGCATTTTTGATGGTTATGATACGCCTCATCAGCCATCAAATATTAGTAGACGCTCTCAGAGGCTATTTTGTTTTCTTATGGTGGTGGATGAAGTATCTCTTGACTTCATCAAGAATAATGTTACAGTCAAAGAGGATAATGATGGAGGACAATGGGTGGGTATATGGCGCCTGATTCTGCTTAAGCATCAACCTTATGATGAACCTAGAAGAAATGGCAAAGTTCCTAAGATATTAACCCATAGGTTATTTCCTCAAGCCCAGTACAGCATCTGGATTGATGGTAAAATGGAGCTTATAGTTGACCCATTGCTTATGCTAGAAAGGTATGATAGTTCTTATCATGAACTTTCCTCTGTGAGTGGGTTGTAGATTTGTTACCTAAAGGTGATGAGGTTAATGGGAGTTCATCTATGATGTCTCGAGACTCAACATGTCTGTGTTTCATCTCTGGGGGGAATAAACTGAGTTGTATTTGTCTGTCCAGCATACGTGGAGTGATAGAACTCTGTTTAATGGTAACCATCTTAACTTGCAGATATTTATGGCGCGAGAAGCACACTTTTGCCATTGCTCAACACAAACATCATCGCAGCATATATGAAGAGGCTGATGCAAACAAACGGAGGAAGCGATATGCTCGTCCTCTAATTGATCTACACATGAAAATATATCGTTACGAGGGCATGGAACCGTGGAGTCCAAATAAAGGCACTGTTAGTGGTAAGACGTTGGATTCACTACATATGTAATAATTATCTATTCTGTATCGGTTTTTGACACGACTTCGCATAATTCTTTAAATGCAGATGTGCCTGAAGGAGCCATTATCATACGCGAGCATACAGCTGTGAATAATCTGTTTAGTTGCTTATGGTTCAACGAGGTTAACCTTTTTACGCCTAGAGATCAGCTAAGCTTTGGATATGTTGTTTACAGGCTAGGAGGTGTATTCAACTTGTTTATGTTTCCGAATTGTGAATATAATTCAATCTTTATTTTACACCCACACACACGGGAGCATTCATCTAAGGTCGAATGGGTAAAATCTTTAGACGAGTTCAAGAAAAAGGCTGAATTGAAAGAGAGTAGAGGAGGATTAGGCTTGTGGTCTCCTTATCCTGGGAACCTTGATTTGGTTGTATTACCACCTGTAGACAGAACATCAAAAGCGGGCTGATATTTAATCATGCATCTCATTTTCAGTTACGACACTCCTACGTTGTACTTTGTTACGGTTTTCTATCTTTCCTCGTTTTTTTCTTCGTATTTGTTCAATTAAGAAGTACATCGAAGGCTGTATGAGGTCATGTTTGCTAAATACTTCCTATCTTATGGCTCGCTCACCATATAGATTATGATATAACGTAGTGGTAAATTGTAATGTCACGGTTACGTGGAAGATTCATTGTCAAATATGCCAAAAAAATTAAACATTTGGAAGAGAGTAGGAGGTGATGGAGGGGTGAAATTAAAAATTAAATTAAAGTTTAGTACCCAAATTCAAAAAAGTAAACTCAATTGAGATAAGTAAAATTACAATTTTGTTGAAAGTTCAATGACCGAAGATGAAATTTATCTTGAATTTTCGGAACGTTCAACTTCGTTCATAATATGTAAAATGTAACAAATATCAAAATATTCAAGATCCAAAAAAGTAACAAACATTAAAGGTGAAACTCATCTTAAATTTTTGAGCATGATAACAAAAATGTAACAATATGCAATTATTAAAATGTAACCTGTCGTGAGGTGCTTGTTGCCTCTCCTTTACTGTTGACCTACTTTGTTTTCTCTTTCGAAAGAGATTATTTCCAATAGTTCGAGATTCTCATGCAATCTCAAATCACGGAATTAAACACTTACGATGCCGATACCTTCGTGTTTTTTGAGTCAAAAGAAAAAATCGAATTATATATTTTATTTGATGCAAACTAGATTCAAATGGTACAACAAAAATTTTCGACTTTCAAAATATAGCAGAATAAGAAACAATTGAACTTCATAATATACAAAGTGACACCATCAACTCTTTACGTGATAGTCATCATATAGCGCTGACCCTGTCCTGGCGATGAAGGCGTGACACGAAGGGTGGGACAATTGTGTCCTAATTATAGAACAAATAAATTTACGTATTTTTGCTGAATATTAGATGAATTAATTATAAATCTCATATCCACAACCAGATCTTCGTTTTGCTTCCCTGACGAATTCTTCTTCTCTCCCTTGCTATCTCGTTTGTCTCTGTTTGAGATTTCAACACCACAGGGTAAGCGAATTCCTAGACCCATTTTAGAATCTACCGTTTCAAATTTATTATCACGACTCAGCTTCATCCAATTTAATTCCTATTTCGAATTTCGATGTAGATGTATATTTTATGTTCATAATTCACACTGATTGACCCGTAAACGGTTGTTTTTATTCATTTTCTGTAATTGTTATAATCACTATATGCAGGTTAGTATACTGCGCACTTAAGTAGGCCAAACGTGTGTTTTAAAATATATAATTAGTAGTATTCAAAGGAGTAAAACGTTATGCATCTGGTAAAATGTTCTCTTCTATAAATTCCAGAATGAGTTGAAATGTAAGTAATTCTTATTTTTTATGATTGCATTCATTTTTAACTAATATCAGTTTTGTTGTCATTTTTTTGGATTAGTTAAGGATAAATTATGGGTGTGGCTCAAAACAACGTCGACATGGAGGAAGGAACTCTTGAAATTGGGATGGGTATGTTTCCAAGAGTAATTACTTCTTGCGTGATACATGTATATATTCTGTATTTATTTCAATGTCTTGCTGATTGTGGATTATGTAATTCATGATACATGACTTTTGTATAGCAAATGATTGCTAGTCTTTGAGCCTTATTTGATTTAAGATGAAATCAGATTGTGCAAATTGTTTCTTGGATGGATGGTAATGCTAGAGTAGGTTTGCTTGTTGTGTTCAAGTTGTATACTTTCTGAATGGCATCATAGAACCAAATTAAACAATTGGCGATCTTGTAATAGAAAAGGGAAAATATTTACAATCTCACTTGCACTCTTCCACCTCCTGAACAATAACTTGGGAGGTTGGGAGAAAAGTTGCTGCCAAAGGTAATGTTACTTTTATCATCCGAAATGAACTCCATGAATTAAATCATCGTGACATAAAAAAGTCTATAGTTATCTAGGCTCAGTTGCATTAATCCTCTTCTTCCACTTTGCTCTATCATGGACCATCTAGCTTGATTGTTGTAACCCAACATTTCCGTCATTATTGTTTCCAGTGATAAACCAAAGGAACTAGAAAAGTTAACATGGTTGGTTTATCATGATGAGGCAGTGAATAAAGTGACTTAGGCTATTGCGTGGTTTGGTGTCAAGTTGCTCACCATCTTACTGAATCCATTTTCTAGCACTTTACTGCTGATTGTAGTCATCTATCACAGAATGTATATTGAACCTTTGACCGCCTTACTTAATATGTTTCTTTACCAATTACCAGTCTTTCCCCTGTTCCATTTGAATTGAATTAATTTCACAGTTTATCTATGCTTTTTATTGGTCTGATTTCATACTCGAGTTGTTATAAAGCACAACATAAATCAAGACTACAGAGACGAAGGTGATATACATGGAAGTTTTCCTCCTTGTGCTTTACGTGCAGTCCAAAAGTTTGGAAGGACACTGGTCAGAATAATCACAGAGGGCAAACTAGATTTAGGAGGGGGAAACTTTAGAAAAAACTGGAAATATTACGTAAGATCCCAAAAGTTTGGAGGGAGACGAGTAGGAAGAGTCATCAGGCTTCGTGTAGTGCTCCATGATTTAGAAAAATTAGATTATTCTTGCCAATGCAATCAAAAAATAATTGTCAATCCCTATCTCAACAGTAATTCCTTACAAGATTGAAACGCTCTATTTGTTGCCATCTGTTACAGAAATAGGGCGTCCCCTCTGATTCTGGCTATGATTCAAAAGTTTATTTCTTGAGTATTGCAGCTTAAGCACAATCAACTGGATCAAAATGAATATTTTGGATTTTCCCTAGTCATCAAGAGGTCCAATTGGAGAGGGATATTTTATCAAAGGACCAACTACCAATGTCCTGGTTCAATAACCAAAGGCTTAGCACGGTAAGCTGGAAAGTCAAAACAGAAACATGCCAGGTTGAATCTGATCAATTCTGGCGTTGTTTGCAATGCAGAAGGTCCTGCACACATCGTTGGATATAGTAGACTGGGAACCTAACACCAATATCGCAAAAGTGTTCTCCATCTCTCAATATCCAAATTTATGGCGGGATTATGATGAGAAAGCAGAATTTTGTAAGTTTTAGCATGATTTGAAACAACTCTGGTGAACAGTAAGCAGGATCAGGGAAGACAATAGAGGAAACGAGGCCTTTAAAGTTGGAAGGGCATATGTGACGAGGGAACAAACTTGAATGAACAAATAATAAAAGAGATTGAATGACCAAAAGGAATATTATCAGAGGTTGAAGTAAATACTAGAGATTTAGTGCTTAGTATCAATTAGGTAATCCATAGGATTTTATGAAGTTAAATAATATACATTTTCTGTCATGTGCTTCTCAATCGTACATTGTGCTTGCTAAATAAGGTTGATGCATGCTTTTATTCTCTTGATATTTCAGAATACAGAACTGTGTCTGGAGTTGCTGGACCAGTGGTTATCCTGGAAAAAGTTAAGGTGAATATTCTGCTCCTTGTATTACTTTGGTTTCTTGTATGTGGAATGACTACATGTGGTTTTCTGTTTATGAAATGACTCCATAACTTTATGTGTTGTATGGAATTATTTCAGGGACCCAAATACCAGGAGATTGTTAATATTCGCTTAGGAGATGGAGCAACACGATGTGGACAAGTATTGGAAGTAGACAGTGAGAAGGCTGTTGTTCAGGTGTTTATCCTTGACATCTCTTATACTCTGTGACTTCAAGTGAATACGTTGTAAAATATCACTGTCAATTTGTTATCAGACTTATTTTTCTTATGTATGATTTTTGCTTTGCTTTACCTTGTACGAATTAATTTTCTTTGCTAAAAAGCAGTAATCAGTTGTCTCTTCTTTTGTTTCTGCGAGAATATTATTTTTCTTTCCTCGTTTGTTTCACCAGGTTTTTGAAGGAACGTCTGGAATTGACAACAAATATACAACTGTCCAGTTTACAGGGGAGGTACAGATGGCCTTTATGTTCAATTTGTCTGTTTATAGGGGTTCACTCACACTTTAAAAGTTCCTTCTGGATCTAAATGAATCATGGACATAAAATGGCTCTGCAGCCAAATTATGCTTTAAGATCACGAATTTAGTATTGCATAATTTGCACATCTTAAGTGATTCTTGGTGCTTATTAATTTTCTTGGCTTACCCAAGAAACTATATTTCCTTCTTAAGCTGCTAAAATCAGGTGCTTGCAGTTACTTTAAGTATACTTGTAAGGATATCTCAATGTTGTGAATAGAAATAATAGTTTTTTGAACTTAACCGGATTGGAGTGAGGTATTGTGATTCTGGAAAATTGGTCTTTTTGCTTAATAATGTTTATTCACTCGATATCATCGAGATCTCCATTTTTTTGCATTATCTCAAAGTGTCTTTCTTGCCTTCTTAAGAACGTTTACCCCATGATGCAGGTTTTAAAAACACCTGTCTCACAGGATATGCTTGGTCGTATATTCAATGGCTCCGGGAAACCTATTGACAATGGTCCTCCAATTTTGCCCGAGGCTTACTTGGATATTTCTGGCGAGTGTCTCTAGAGAATGACCGAACATCTTTCGTCTGCATACATCTTTCATCCACATTTAATAATATATTCAAATTCTCTTTTGTCAGGGAGTTCCATTAATCCTAGTGAGAGAACCTATCCTGAAGAAATGATACAGACAGGAATTTCAACAATTGATGTCATGAATTCAATTGCCAGGGGACAGAAAATTCCTCTCTTTTCTGCAGCTGGTCTTCCCCATAATGAAATCGCTGCCCAGATCTGTCGTCAGGCTGGTTTAGTGAAGCGGTTGGAGAAATCTGATAATCTCCTTGAGGTACAAGAAAATCCCGTGTGTTAATGTGCCTACCATAGATAATCTCCTTTTTTACCCTGGATGCTTTATTTCTGCTATTATCTGACAATAGAATAATGATTAATGAGTGTCACTGCATTCAGTCGTGGCAATATTGGTATATTATGCCGATGAATTAGCTAAATTTGGTGGAGGAAAATTATTTTTGTTAGTATTGTTGAAAGAACTTTCTCCCATCTTTAATATGAACATAAATCCCCAGATTTGGCCCTTTTACCCAAATTGCTAGAAGCCTACTTTTAAAGATACGTCTTGAACAATTTATCATGTATATCAAATACATGGTCCAGTAAATTGTATAGTTTTATTCAGTCTCTAGTGGGTTCATTCTAATATATATTTGTCAAAATGCTGAGAAATTTTTTAGGGACTTTTATGCTCCCTGGCAACCAAACAGTTTTATATATCAGACTTAGTTATTTCATTTACTTGGTTGAGATTTATCAAGTTGATTCTCATTGTTTTTGCAGCTATGGGGGTTAACATGGAGACAGCACAGTTCTTCAAACGTGATTTTGAGGAAAATGGATCAATGGAGAGAGTGACCCTTTTCTTGAACCTGGTAATTATGTGATTTGTTGACCCATAATGATACTCAGTGAAGTGATTATTATTTTTTCCGAGGTTTATCTGGTTAAGTGGTGGATTGTCTTGTTTATAACTAACCTTCTTTGTGCAGACCAATGACCCGACAATAGAACGCAACATTACTCCCCGCATTGCCCTCACAACTGCAGAATATTTAGCATATGAATGTGGGAAGCATGTTCCTGTCATATTGACAGATATGAGTTCCTATGCTGATGCTCTTCATGAGGTAACATCTATGTCATTATTTTGTTTTCTATGTAGGATTATCTTTTCTTCAATATGACCAGACCCAAGGTGTTTCATGAAATTTATTTTGACTGGGATTTTCTATCTAGACAATTTGCATCAAGTAAATTACCAATTTTCCATTATAGGTGTCTGCTGCACGAGAAGAAGTGCCTGGGAGGCGTGGGTATCCTGGTTATATGTATACTGATCTGGCAACAATCTATGAGCGAGCTGGACGTATAGAAGGAAGAAAGGGATCCATAACACAAATTCCTATCTTGACCATGCCCAATGATGGTAATATAATATTAGCCATCCACACCACCTATCTGAACATTATTTTTATTTTTTCTGATGGATTGTAAAAGTAGCTTGTTCTATTTTTTGATTGATCAGATATTACTCATCCAACCCCGGATCTTACTGGTTATATCACTGAAGGACAGATTTATATTGACAGACAGCTTCATAGTCGGCAGGTAGATATTTGTTGTAGCAGCATGAATTAGTTTGTTGATATTGGTACAAACAATTTTATGGTGGACCATTGGATTAAATGTCGTGCTTGAAATTTCAACTCCAGAAGACCTACTGAGTGTCTGGCACATCTTTGATCATCTTTAGAATGACTACTAATGGGTTTTCTCTACCATGATAATTTTTTGTGTAAATCTAAGTGGAGGTTTCAACTCAATATTCAAAAAACTGAGAATCTTGCTTCAAGTTGATGGCCTTTGCTAAGATGGGGAAAAAAAAAAAAGAAAAGAGAGTGTAATTGGTCAAAAATCAAAGTAGAAAAGTTCTTGGGTTTATCTTTGAGAGAGAAAAGCAAGGCAAGTAGCATTGGAAGCTGTAGTAACAACAGCAGTCAGGCAGTTGTATTTTAATTTCATGAGATCCACCTAGTCCCTTGAATGTATATAAAATTCCCTTTGGATATGAGTAAACTACGTCATAATGGCAGAGTTAGGAGAAAAAATGTGAACAATTTGCTAGTGAGTTTTATTAGAGGTTCTTATATAAACACATCTTTTGAGGATTCCTAGACAACTCTCAATGAGGTCTAGTACTTGCTATAAGTCTGGCAAATTGCCATCTAAAAGCATCTATTGGGATCAGAATTTATATAGGTCAGTCCACTATGTTAGCACACCGGCTCCATGACTTGCGATGTCTTAGCGATGGCTTTATATGTGCCAAATCTGGAGTATTCTTCCTAGTTGACTTGACTATATTTTCCTTATGGTTTGTCTATGGAATATAAATTTTCCGTGATAACATGTGCTTCCTTTTGTACTGAACAGATATATCCTCCAATTAATGTGCTTCCATCCTTGTCTCGTTTGATGAAAGTAAGTACCATAGATTGCTGGATTTGATTGATTTGACTTCTTATTTAGAAGATTGGAAGATGATACACTGTTGATCTATATGATTTCACTTTTATGGTAAGAGTGCTATTGGTGAGGGCATGACTCGCCGGGATCACTCGGATGGGTCTAATCAGGTATGCTTAGCTATTCACAGTGCAAAAACTCCGTCAAAGTTCTCCTCTCATCTTTTTTTGTTTTTCCCCATTTCCAGCTATATGCAAACTATGCAATCCATGCAATGAAAGCTGTGGTTGGAGAAGAAGCACTTTCTTCAGAGGATCTGGTCTGTACTGTGCTATAATGAGTTTGTCTCTGAACTCATCATTATTAACATATAAGATGACTTATGGGACCATGTTTGTATTAACAGCTATATCTCGAGTTCCTTGATAAATTCGAAAGGAAGTTTGTAGCTCAAAGTGCCTGTGATACCCGCAACATCTTCCAGTCACTTGATTTAGCATGGACACTCCTTCGGATCTTCCCGCGGGAGCTTCTTCATCGTATTCCAGCGAAAACACTCGATCAGTACTACAGCCGGGATGCAGCCAATTGATTGGAAGGGACAAGCTCTTGTACTTTAGTTTTCTGGTCAGTTGCCTTGGTGTTCACATTTTTGTGATATGTTCTTTGATGTGTGTTTCTTTAGATTGTGCATCTCCTCAATCCGCTTGAAAAATAAAAGTTCTCGATTAGCCCTTCGAAGCCAAGGCTTTCGGCAGTTTAAGAGGTGTATTCTTTGTGTGATAACCTATTAGATTACATCAAATTGGTTTGCCAGAACACACGTCAACATTCTTTCTCAAATTAAGTTTTGGAAGCACTAATAGCTTCTAGGATCTATTAACCTTCTGTCGTATATTTATGTTATTGGAGACAGGACTTGTAGTTTCTGAGTTTGATGGTCTTTTGGGGAGAATTCTTTATTACTGGACATTTTTACTCAGAACTGCCTCTTAATATCTCAAGCTTGTTCTGTATAATTGAGATTTACTGTGGGTTTTCCCATTCAAATTAGTCGTTTGCATGCAATAAAATTGTCGATTTTAGGTTGCTCTTGTTATTTATTTTGGATCCTCTTTTGCTCAGATTATTTGGACCGGCACGAGACCAATGAATGATATTCTCCCCCGTTCGAACATCCCCAGAGGCACCATTACACTTTTCCTTCTTCCACACATCAATTTACATCTTGTTTTACACCACCATTTGAGATGCTCTAAGAATAGGATTTGAATTGAAACAAGACCGTTCAAACGAAAAAGAACATTGTTATCTGTAATTTTTCAGGGGCGTATTTGTCTAAATTTTCAAAAATTGGCCATAGATGTAAATGTTCCGGTTTAGGGTCACTTTTCCAAAATGGGATTTCAAAATTGGACATTTTTTCCAAATTCCTCGCGAATTGATCTTGCTTTCGTACCCGTTAATTTCCATGTATAATTGCAATCGAATATTCGCATATTATTGAGGTTTAGGAACCAGTTGACTTGATCTACGTTTGTTTTTGGCTTGATTTTTTAAGAACTTCGCTTTTCTTTTCTTTTTTTTTTTTGTTTTTAAAGTAAGATAAACGTGGATCATTTAAATATATTTGAAAACGAGAAGCACGATAAACATGGAAAAAAAACAAGCCGACATATCTATACTGGTTGTCACCTTGAAGTAGGTTTTCATTCTCTTTCTTGGGCATTGAAACTATGCCTAGTCTCCAGTTAAAAGTTACAGTCAATAAAGAATTTTGGTACTGCCCTTGTCTTTCAAGAAGCTCTACCTGTATTCACATGAGAGGCAATAACATTAGAGACAGAAGCATCAAGTAGTGCCGGGCGCAAGGGTGTTTGAAGGCCGACTAACGCCACCCCCTTTGACGGATATGTTTGGAGTCCTGATCGAACTGGCCCGACTTACAAGATTTGAGTCAAGAAAGACCACAATAACTGTGATGTCATCATGGAAATGCCTTCGAACACCACGGTCAATCTTCTTCAAGTCCGAGTACCTCATCTCCCTCTTCTTTGCTGCTTCTTGCAATGCTGCTTTCACTAATCTCCTAGCACTTCCCTGCACACGTACCAAAAAAAAAATCTGATAATTTCTCTTTTTTTGGAGAGGAAATAAAACATGGTATAAAAAGCCATGAGAAACTTCTTTTCTTTAGTCGTTTTCCAAATATGGCAATAAAATGCAGCATGCTACTCTTCAAATTAGGGAAGTGATAACATTTAAAACATTGAATATCTTACACTGCGTGGATGATTTTGAACTATATCAACTGCATCTTGATTGGTAAGGTGCTCCCAAAGGCCATCTGATGCGAATATTATAAACTGGTCGTGAGGTAGCAATTGGTGCATAGAAATTGATGGTTCCGAGCTCAAAATTGGCCTTTTAAAAGGTTCACGAAGTCGGAACTTTGCATATAATGGCTCCCTGTTGAATTCAGTCCTTTTCAAATACACATCACCGATGGATCTTGAAATCTGTGAGCCAAAAAAGGCTAGTCATAATGCAGATCAAATTTAATGTGAGCCACAACTCATAACAAAGTCGTACAGAACATTCTTTCCTTTCATAATTTTAATTTCTGTCTTCTTTGTTTTCTCTCTATCTTTTTGAGCAACAGATATATCAGAAAAGTAAGTCAGAAGGGCCTGAAATTTGGTATCTGGCAAGCAATAGCAAATATGTAGTGTACAAGAATTGAAATCCAACTCAGAGTGAGATATGCTAGATATATTTAGAAGCTGTACTTCTATTAGTCTGTTCGTCTCAGAAGAAATATGGGAAAGTCAAATTATCTTCCAGAGAGGAAAGATAAGACTCGCTGAAAACAGCTATTTAATTTAGTGCTCGTTTGGTAGTGCTTATAAGTTGTATGTCTTACAAAATGTATGGATAATAAGTGGGTAGTAAGTTGTGGATCCTACAAGTTATGGATAAAAAATACATTTGACCAGCTTAAATTATAACTACACTACAATTACAGGAGGAAGAAAAAGGAACAGTCCATGAAAATATGTTTTATATGGATGCACTAAAAAGCAGCCAAGAATGCGTTAGACAAATTTTGGCTGTAGTTATTGGCACACATTTCATTGGTATAGATCTGAAGAGTAGCATGATCCTTTTGGATATAGATAAAAACTATATTGCCAGAGAATTTTATGATATTCTAGTGAACTGTATCATTTAGCAACAGCTGAAAGAAATTGATTATAACATTGCCTTGCTAACTAGCTCCATCTAAAACAAGCTTGTATTGTTGACGGTAATGGATTGACAATGACTGGGTATGTGAACCAACTAATACACGGGTAGAAAGATGAAAAGGCTTCAATTTTTCTGCTACAGTCCAACTAGTTTGAGAACCAATGATTGCATAATAGCAAGATCAATATCAAACCGCAAATTTGACTGATATTATTACTTCCATTCAAGATTTTTCCAGCCCTCAACCAGTCAACCTGAAGCATTGTGCCTATATTTTATTGAAGTTAAAGTACATAGCAATATAGAAATTAACATGCTGTAACGAGGCAATTTTGAAGCATCACACGGGGAAAAAATGACAGATCAGCAGATAGCAATAACTACCAGAAAGAAAGACAAAAAACCAACCTGTATGAGGCCCTTCACACGCCACACATCACGCTTTAGAACAACAATTTGTGAGTCATCAGGGTGCAGAGATTTCAGTTCCTGTCTAACAGATTCAATACTCGCATTATGCTCTGAAGAGAGCTGAATAGATAGTACTTCCCCTGTTGACTTAACAAGTCTCCCTAAAACAGCACGGGAATCACCGAGATTGGCAATATAGAGTGTTCCATTGCAGATAACTCCAACAAGGCAGCACGAACCAACTGCTGCAATCTGTGGATTCAAAGACCATTGTCTACTGACAAGTGAGAAAAAGCCATCTTCTGTCGCTTGAAATGCCTTCCGTATTACCTCCACTGACATAGACTGATGCTCTGCAGTAAACGCTGAAAAATTGGGAATCAGCAGATGACCTCAAGGCTCCAAAATCAATAAAAAGTTAATTTACACAGCCAAGTGAAATATCACAAGGGATTAGTCTTCCTCATAATCTATGCTGTTATTATTAGGTCTTGACATTCAGAAGCAAACATTACCAAGAACTTCACGAAATTAAGCGCTCAAAATTTGCAAGTAATACACTTTTCACAGGTTTACTTCACAAGGGTAAGCAACAGCTCTAGGTAATATACATGCAAGATCAGATGCTCTATTCTAATGTGTTCCAGTATCTTTTTTCTTGATAAAACCATAAAGACATTGAAGATAACAGCAAGTCTGAATCCTAAAGAACATGGTAGACTTACTCTTGAGGTGTCGAAAGAGGTGTTCATTAATGAACCTAGAAGTCTCTGGGCCACCATGTCCATCGTAAATCGCCACAAAAGTACCATACGGCCCAGAATCGTGCAAGCTCAAACAACCAGATTCGAGTTGGCTCTGATCCTCAAGTAAATTATTAGCTTGAACTACAGCCATTGAAAACTCTCCATTAAAATGTTGCCCTGTATCCTTGTACCACAGAAGCCCATCTTGACGCCCTCCAGCATCAGAACCCGTAGGAGCATATCGATCCGCCCTTGGCCGAAAACAGGCCCTCAAAATTTTCATTAACCCCGATAACATACCTCATCTCATCCGAACCACCCTCCAAATTATGCACATTTAACGAGGACTCAAAGTAACTCAGACCCAAATAAATCTCAATGTGCAATCACTTATTAAACTGTCAATTCCTCCTCAAGAAAGAGAAACTACATGCAGTACAAATTTAGATGAGGAAAAACAACAAACACAAAGCAAGCAAAATTAGAACTTGAAAACAAAACAACTCAACACAAGTATATATATAAAGGTACAAAGTTGATGTTTAATTCAACTCGGAATTGTTGCAGGCTACCAAGAATCAAGGTCTTCCAATATGAAGCAGTTCGTTCAAAGTTCAACACCAAGGAAAAGGAGCAGGAGGCTATGAAAAGTAAAAACAAGAGCGGTCAAAAGTTACATTTTCTTCATGGAACGGTTTGGTCAGACAGTTCAGATTCTAGAAGGTTCATTCCCCGAAAAGAAAAAAAACAAATAAATGAAAACCCAATTTCTTAAAATCTCAAAACTCTCCAGTCAAGTAATTCCAGTACAATCTTCCCAGATAAAACAGCAAGAAATCCTCATCAAAGATGTTACCTTTTGGAGCAGAAGTTTAGATCTGTGGATTTATCAAATCAAAGAACAGATTGAAGGGCATGATATTGATTATATGAGGTGATAAAAGAGGAAAAAAACACACAAAAGGGGAGGAAAACAGGCCCGAAAAAGAATTATCAATTATGATGTGTTTGATCGAGTCAACTTCAATTGAAAAAGGATAATTGCAGCAGTTGTCTTACCTTTCATTTTTTTACAAATTTTACCTCAATCTTCACTTTGTACCAACCACAGTCCCAAAACCTTTCAAAAATTAACATCTGAGGTCCAAATAGATGATTTCTGTTTGACCCAAAAAATAAAATTTTAACTAATTTTGACCAAATTAAAAAAAGGTACACGGTAAAATATATATATTTTTTCATAAAAATACGATTATGATAATTAAATCAAAATTTTAAAATAAAAAATCATCATCATCTCCACCCTACCGAGCAAAACCAGTAGCCATCACCATTTCCGTCATTACCTTCTTCCCCAACCATTCTTCATTTTTCTCCACTTTTTGCCACCAAACCAAACTCATCTTTTTGCAAAACCTTCAATTTCCCCTAAAATCCAAGCACGATTTCATAGCTCCCTTTGTCTTCCTCGGTCTCATCGAAATTGAAATTTTTGATAATAAAGGGTAAACTGTTGTTGAGGGGAGGGGCATTTTTAGCATGCAATGCTATCATAAGCGAGAATCGAAGCACTTTCAGATTTTCCATTCAATTTGTCGAAAAAATGGAAATGGGTTTGTGTTCTGCAATGCTTTGGATCGGGCTCAGAAGGCCCAATTGTTAAGGGTTCTGGCAGTGGCCTACAAGGTGAAAACCAAACAGCAAGAGTCGAGCCACAAGCCGACACTAGCGGATCGGTTTTGACTTGGCAACTTGACTTAAGATGGCTTGTCTTATAAAGAAAGGTTCATAGTGACACAATTGTGAGAATGTCTGATGTGATTTTGGTGAACGTCGGTGGTGACGGGGCTATGGTGGAGGATTTTTTTGGTTGGGTTTAGGAGCGTGGGTGTGGGAAGGAGAAGATGAACAGTGATTGATTTTTAATTTTTCCTTTTTTTATATATAGTTTTTTAATTTTAATTTGAAGTTATCATTTTACCCCTTTTAAATTTGATTAAAAGTTAATTTAAAGTGGTCAATTAAAGGTCAAACTAACAAAAATAATCAATTTGGATCTCATGTGTTAATTTTTGAAAAATTTGAAACTGTTGGTAGCACAAAGTGAAAGTTAGAATATTGTGTGCAAAAAAGTTGAAAGTTTGGAACCTCTAATTCAATTATCCCTTAAAAAACAAAGAATTCAAAGCTTGAAGCCAGCAAAGTAGTGGACCGGTTTGGGCTCCACACTGAGTTCCAGACAGAGAAAATCTAGAGAGAGAAAATAAAAGAAAATATAAAGTATTGTAATATATATATATATATAAACAAAAAACAAATTTCTTGTAGTCAACGAAGCTTGGTATAGATAGGGTGGAACACTTTCGCATGGATTTTCCATGCTACTGGCACTTACGATGGCACGTGGAGCTCATTCGTGTAACTCTTTTTTTTAATGAACTAATTAAAAGAAAATTATTTATTTTGATTGTAATTAAAAGTAGCTTAAAAGCTGCTTTTCTTAAGAAGTGTGCAAGGATATATGGTCTTTATACTACTTAAGCACGCAAAAACCCAACTTCATTACAATTTGATTAGATAATAGGTAAATTATGTCGTAAACTTAAAATTTTAGTCAATAATTTTTAAACAATAATCTTACTCTACGTTCTTAATTAAACATAGATCATTAAACTCAAATATTGACTTGTGTGACGATATCAGATACAAGACTTGTGATGTGAATAAACAACTTAAAACTCTTTTACTCGTAAAATGGTGGTTTTTCTCAATTGGAATAATCGGTGCAATAATAGTCGAAAGAGATGACACAAAAAATGGCAAGTTTAACAACTTTAGTTTTGCTAATTACCACTCTTGTAATTAATTAGTAATTACTTCAACGATTAGGAGTGTACTAAAACCTAACAAAGAGCCATACTAATGACTACGTTTAGATTTTTCTTTAATATGATTTTGTTAATTAAAAATAGTTGTTCAGGACAATATTCTTAAACGATGTGAGACATGCTAACTACCGAACTCTCATTCATTGGGATCTTTTATAGCAAGTGCCTGCAATAATATTCACGAGAAGTTTTAGATATTTAACACTAGGGCTCCGTTTGAGAGGCATTATTTCTCCAAAAGTAGAAGAAATTGTACCGTTGAGCCGCCGGTTTTGAATTCTTTGTTTCACACTTGGGCCCACAACATTGATTCTAACGGTAAGAAAAATCATTCTTAGGTGGAATTAATGCCTCTCAAACAGGGGCTAGATGAACTTTTCCGTTGAAACGCTATTGTTATGTATAGGACCTCCGAACACCACAAGTACAAATGACTATGCCAATCAAGGTTTGGATGAAATTACCCGTCAAGAAACTGCGCGGATGATCCGCCACCAAGAGTGGAGGCAATGGCCCAAAAAGGGATGGCTCGTCATCAACCACCTCTCTCATCTGATCTCCATTCATGCACATCCAACTACTTTAAATGCTTACGTATTTGGTCTCCACCCATCCTCAACCTATCACTCTACTGAGCACGGTGACAACATAGTTGACACGACTTATTGTGTTGACAATGGAAACTTCCTCTAATTTGGGGAGACTCAAAGCATAGAACGAAACTATACTTGTGGAAAATCAAGAATGTTAAGAGATTGTTGTGTTTCGAACCCTGGACTTATTATAAAGAAAGTGTGCTTCCAAAATTTTAATGTGGCTTTGCTGGATTGTTGACACATGGCGTGTTGATCACCGTTGGATCTCATTCTAGAGGCTTCTGATTTATATCTTCCAAGTGACGCTTTGTTTGGCTCTTGGATTCTTTCTTTGGGTTTCATCCGTTCTTCCGCCTTCTAGAGAGAGAAAACCTCATTCTTCATTAAGGTTTTACATTCTTGAGTGATTAGAGTGTGTAAATGTTGGAATCTCTTAGATATACTTCTGATTGTAAGGAAGTGATGTATTTCTGAGTGATTTGTGTAATGAATCTATGTGATTCGTGTGATCTGTGAAGTTGGTGACAGAACTGAGTTCTCTATCGCGATTCTTGGCTAGAGAGTGTGTTCGATCCAAAGTCTTTTGTAAAGATAAGTCTTTGTGGCTTCATCTTGTATTTTTGAACTGATTGTAATATTTGGCTGCCATATTTTTTGTTGTTAGTGCAACCGAGCAAATATCCATTAATTGGATGTTCAACGGGGGATGTAGGCATTAGATCTGGTAGCCAAACCTCCGGGGCTTAGGTCGAAATAATTCTTTGTGTTCAATCTTTAATTATCTGCAAGTTTATACTTTGATCGATTAATGTTTGGTGGAATCTTGTTTAATATCATGTGTTGTGGACCTTTTTAGAAATGATGATAGACTCTCTGACAATCGATTTGTATATCGTGTCTCACTCCAGAACTCAGTTCAGGTTGATGCATTTATTGTCCTAAAATGGACTTGAAACTACTGCTTCAAATGTTAGATTTGTGGCACCTTGGGATGAGAGGCTGGATGTAACACATCATGTTACGGTATTATTTTATTGTTTGATATATAAGAGTCCTGCTTCCACTACAGGGATTTGTATATTTGTCAGCCCCCCACCTACAGCGCCCCTGTATACAGACCCCTGTACAAGGGGCTTAATCCTATATATAACATGAAACCACTGCTTCAAATGTTAAATTTGGCTTGTTGATTATTTGATAAAAAATTTACTTAAAAATTTATCAACTTTTCAATTAGTTAAATTTCAATTTTAACTATACATTTCATATGACCTACAATTTTTACAATTTTTCAACCATACTTTGGATCAATTTTTATCAAAATCTGCTAAAACTTTTATCAAAAGCTTTATCAAACATCACTTTACATTTTGTAGGTCGAAGAAATGCCAAGCCAGCTGTATGCAAAATTGTAGACCATAAAAAAAGAGAAATACCAACAGCAAGTAAAGGAGAGAGAGAGTTCTAAAAGCAAGTTAAGTTACTTTTTCAAATTGGTGTGGTACTATGGATGTAGTTTTCTTGTTAAATAATTTTCAGCTAATAGAAACATGTTATGGCTTAATTAGCTTCTCATGTTATCAAAAGATAGAGAATACTCTTCTCATTTTCACATTGCGTTGTAGCTCTGTTGGTATGCTTGAAACCTTAATGAGGTTTTCTGAAACTTCTGTTCCTTCTTCTTTACCCCCACCCTTAAAAGGCTCCATATCTCTCTAATGCTAAAGAAAATATATGCACTAAAATTCTTCAGTTATCAGGAAAGATATATTTGTTATTTTTTTTCTTTTCATATCATGTTCATCGTTTAGCGCCACTCACAAATTCAGAGAGTGCAGGTGAAGGTGTATATGTGTGTGTCATGTCCATAATCCAAGATTTGCTATTTTAGAGAATCGACATGAAATATGGCCCTGTTTGATTTGGCATTATTTTCCATGGAAGAAGGAAAGTAAATTCTATTTCCACCTTTTTGCACGTTTGATTCACTAAATTTTTCATGGAATTGCTTTTCCACATTTTCTTGAATTTTGAGGAAAAGCTTTTTCTATGGGTTTGGTGGGGAAAAACTTTTTTAGGCAACTTTTTTAATTTTTTTTTTTTTTTGCAATGAAAACAAATCATATCTACAATTGTAACAAATTCTATCACTTTAATGGACAATTTTCATGGAAAACAAAGTCAAACGAACACCAAAAGATCCAAAAATTCAATATTTTCCAGGTGAAAAATTATACCAATCAAACACAATTAATTGACAATTCCTAGTAAAAACAAGTTCTAGACAATTCAATTCCCTGAAATTCATTTTCTTTCCACTTAATTACATTCTTGCAATCAAACGGATATTGTTGTAATTTCAAAAAAGCTGGAATTTGCACCAGGATTATTGTATCATTTGCCTATTCAATAGTCTTTATTCATAATCTGGATCTCAACCTTGAGTGGCGAAATAAGTGACTAAGATGAGACCAACTCCAAGTACTCAATATGCGATCACAGAAGATTAACGCTATCACTTTTAATTGAGGGATGATTCTACCATTATGTGTGATAAATTTGCAATGATGATAAGGATTTCAAATGTACAACAGCAAGATAAACTTGGTTTTGTGGAGGAAAATGTGGATATTAAATGCATTACCTTCGTTGAGTATCTAATTTGTTTGAGTTCTTGATTACTGCAGTGTGAACTTAAGAAAGGAGCTTGCAAAGAAGTTCGATTTGCTGCTAAAATTGCAAGTTTTTAGCTTGGTATTTGTCCTTTTCATACCATGCCACTTTTTTAAGTGTTGTTATTGAGTGGAAAGAACGCATGCATTACAAAATGTTTTAAGAAATAAAGAATCTTTTACAGGAACATGATCCGAAAAAAATCTCTCTTCATTGTTATCTGAACTTGGTCTTTGGATGTACTTTACATGTATTACTTAATTTTTTCATCATAGAAGAAAATGTTGAATTTCACCCCGCTTTAAGAGAAAACTTAAGCTTCATAAAACTTATGGCAATTACGAGATACTTTTGAACTATAACTTGACTCTGCAAAAATAATACGACATTTAACTTTTTAACAACTTGTTTTGTTTGTTCCAGAAACAAAAAGATCTGCAGATGAAAGCAGATACAGTTAAGTGACTTATGGAAAGTGGTTATCGAGTGTACAACCATAGATATCTTTGTCCCTTGTTTAATGATTGTAGACAAATTATGAGATCTGATAGTAAGAATTGTGCAAGAAAAGCACTCTTATCATTGTCTCTTCGCTTTTAAAACAGTGTACAGCCATTGAGCCTTCTGACGAATTGGATCTGGAAAGTTTACTATCTCGATTTTCTGCTTTGGTACGACTATAATTCCATTCTTCTTGTGATGTCATATGATGACCTGTTGGATGTTGTTGACTCCTTGGAAATCTCTTTTTTTTCTTTATGCTTATAAATTGCTGCTTTATATCAGATTGAAGATGTTGCCATTGTGGAAAGTGAGCCAAGAGTTGATAAAAAAAAAGGCTTGCGTGGTTGTTAGGCATGCCAAGTTTGGTCCATCTTAGAAAGGCTTCGGAAAGAAAGTTTCTAAAACTACTGAATCGACAAGCGACTCTGCTCAAAAGGCTCAAGTCTCATCACAAACAGTCAGACCTTCCGGTCAAAACCTGCACTTGAAAGAAGATGCTGTGAAATCTGGATCGAAAAGTGAGGACGATATCTCTCCTGAAGAATTGTTAGATGCAGATGTTGCGAGCAATAAATCTGAATGGGCTGTTTTCAAGGGAGAGGATGATTTCAACAAAGTTTTTGACAACATGGAGGATGCAAATGGATTTGCCAAGAGTTCAAGACATGAAAGAGTAGCAGTACTCTCTTCAGCAGATGCAAGCTCCAGATCAGTAGTTGATTCTGCAAGAGCACATACAGCTTCATCCATGTCAACAGAGGTTCCAAAACCTGGGACAGAAAATAGAATCGCCAGAGATCCAAAAAACAAGAATCCTTAGATGGGCCTTGGCCCGAGAAACACAATCAAATGAGTCCCCCAGTTTTCTATCTATGGGAGTCAATCACAAATTAATATGAATATGTCCCCTCAAGCGCAACAAACTTCGCGAATAGAAACACCTCCCAATAAGGATCGCAATCAAGATTCTTCTCATCCAGATGTTCCCAATTCTCCAGCTAAAAGTTATGTTATTTTTAGTGGGCGACAAGTTGATAGCACTCTTGGCGAACAGAATACACCAGCACAAGTGAATAGATATGCGAAAAGAAACCCCTCTGATTCTGCAAGAAGTCCTAGCTCGGTAGAGGTTTCTCATAGAAATTCTACCATTTCAGATTCGAGAACTCCCAGAGGGCCAGGTGTTGAGAGAACTCAAATGGGATCCCGAACACGATGAAGGAAAACCATGCAGAAATCGAAGGCTAGTGAATCAAGGTGTTCGTGTTTTTGCCAAAGTTTTTTGTTGGCATTATACAAGCCCCAAAAACACAAAGTAATGTAGAAAATAGAAAGAACACAAAGGATTTTTCGCATTAAGGCCCGGATGTTCACCCAAATTAGGACTAATCACCCGTTGAGCATTCACCGAAGTGATTAACGCTCCAATACACTAGAATCCAACAATATTATTAAGATCAATGTTACAGATCCACAAAGAAATAGCCCTCAAACCCAAGAATCTCATATAAAACTCTCAAAAATACGTTTACACAAAGTAACGAAAGGTTACTGCCCACATAAGAATAGAAGCACAAACCCAAGCCTTAATCAATACACTAGATCTCACCAAGAATCATCTGGGACCCAAGATTACAAGCAAAAATAAAAAATTTTCAGAGAGAGCAGAAGTAGAGAGAACCCTAGAATAATCTCGAAAGAGCTTATTAGACAAATGAGAGAGTCAAGCCAAAATATCAACATGCAGAAGCATCCAACGGACACAGCTCATCCACGTGTTACAATCTCAACCTTTGAGATAAGTGTGATTGGGCTGTCGGGTTGCATTCTAAAATGAGCTGGACATCTCACAATAATAAGGGCTTCATCACAGGGCTTCATCACAACGTCAGGCATAAGATAAAAGAGTTGGGCTGCATCATTGGGCCCAAATTAGTTAAGCACCAAACTTAACAATCTCCACCTTACTTGACAATTTGGGTTTCATAGTGAATTGAAGGTTAACTCTTACTGCAGTTTCGTTTGCTCTTTGTACCTGCAAAAACATAATTAGTAATAACATTTAGGATATTTAAACAATCCTTAAATTTGTATAAAGGAAGAACGTTTGTACCCATGTCTGCAGGATTACACTTAGTAGGTATTTTATCAATTTTCACGATTTCTTTTTCTAAAACATGTCTTATAAAATGAAATTTAACAGCAATATGTTTAGTTCTATCATGAAACACATGATTTATACTTAAGTGTATTGAAGATTGACTGTCTGAAAATATTACAACACTATTTTCAGAAAAAACCAATTTCATTTAGCAAGTTTTTCAATCATACACCTTCATTTACAGTATCAGTGGCTGTAATATATTCAGCCTCTGTTGAGGATAAAGCTACAATCTTTTGTAGTTGTGATTTTCAACTAATGCAGGTACCATTTAAAGTAAAAACATATGCAGAAGTTGATTTTCTATTATCACAGTTACCAGCAAAGTCAGAATCAACAAAGTCTTTAAGTTTAATATCAGTTTTAGTTTTACTAAAAATTAGCCCTAAATTTGAAGTGCCTTTCGAGTATCTTAATAACCATTTCATGGCTTTCCAATGATATTCACCTGGATTGCTCATATATTAACTCAAAACACTTATATCAAAAGCAAGATCAAATCTGGTGCATATCATAATATACACGATAGACCCTACAACATTGGCATATGGAACATTTCCCATTCTTATCTTTTCTAAATCAGTTTTAGGGCATTGTTCTGTTGAAAATTTAAAGTGACTACCAAGAGGTAATGTGACATCCTTGGCATTATCCATAGAAAATCTGCATAAAATCTTTGAAATGTAAGACTGTTGAGTGAGAAACAATGTATGATTGCTCATATTTCTTCTAATTTCCATCACTAGAATCTTTTTAGCTTCTCCTAAGTTTTTCATTTCAAATTCCTGGTTCAAATTTTACTTAATCATGCTAATTTCAATTATATCACACCCAGCAAATAACATATCATCAACATAAAGCAAAAGATAACAAGAATTAGGGCCACCACTGCCCTTATAGTAAAAACATAGATCATATTCACTTATATTAAAATCAAGACCCTTTATAAATATATCAAATCTGATATACCATTGCCTTGTGGCTTGTTTCAAACCATAGAGCGATTTTTGTAAAAGCCATACAAGGTTTTCTTTACCTCTTTGTTCAAAACTTTTTGGTTGAGACATGTAAATTTTTTCATCCAAGTTTCTATGTAGAAAAGCAGTTTTGACATCCAATTGTTCTAATTCAAAATCAAATTGAGATACAATAGAAAGCAAAACTCTTATAGAGGTGTATTTGACTACATGAGAAATTTTTTTATTGTAGTCAATTCCCTTTCTTTAGTTAAAGCCCTTAGCAACTAATATGGCCTTAAATCTTACATTCTCACCTTCAGTGTTTCCTTCTTTTACTTTAAAAATCCATTTACAGTCAATGACCTTCTCACCTTTAGGTTTATTAACTAAGGTCCATGTCTTATTTTTAGATAATGAGGTCATTTCATCCTCCATAGCAGCAAGCCACAAACTGACATGTTTTCCTCCAATGGCCTCTTCAAATGTGTCAGGCTCATTTTCTAGAAAGTTTTGAACATTTAAAGCTGTAACAAATTCAGGGTTATTATATCTAGATGAAGGTCTATCTTCTCTTCTGGTTCTATCTCTTACAATGTGATAATCATCTAAAAGGTTTTCAGGTTGGTTTGGTGATAAGTCAGCAGATTTAGCCTCATTGTTAGGTTCAATTTTATCAGTTAATTCTTGATCAGACTCCACTTCAAACTGATAATCATTCCCAGAATTTAAATCTGTCTAGAAGAGTTCTGTTTCTAAAACTGTTTTATTTTGATCAGTTTCAGATGTAACATGTACTTCTCCTTTAATACAGGGCATGTCAACCTCATTAAAAACAACATTCCTACTAATAGTGACTTTATAACTTCCTAAAGATTTCAACCAAACCCTTAATACCTTCACCATATCCTAAGAAAATACCGTTGACAGACTTGGGCTCCAGCTTACCCTCATTTTGATGTACATAGGCAGCACAGCCAAAAACTTTCAATTTGGAATAATCCACAGTGTTGCCATTCCAAACATGATCAGGGGTATCAAATTTTAAGGATTTAGTAGGACATTTATTTATTAGATATGAAGCAGTTTTAATTGCTTCCCCCCAAAATAATTTTGGTAGTCCTAAACTTATCAGCATACATCTAACATTTTATAACAAAGTCCTATTCATCCTTTCTGCATGGCCATTCTGTTGAGGGGTATAAGTGACAGTCCTGTGTCTAAGGTTCCCATTTATTTTGCAGAAATTATCAAACTCTTCATTGCAAAATTCAAGGTCATTATCAGTTCTTAGTGCTTTAACACCTTTATTTACTTGATTTTCAATAAGAGTTTTCCATTCCACAATTTTTTTGAAGGTATCAGATTTATTTTTCAAAAGCATAACCCAACTTTTATGTGAAAAATCATCAATAATAAGCAAGAAGTATTTAAAATCAGAATATGTGCATACAGACGCTGGTCCCCACAGATCAGCATGCAAATATTCAAGTATTGACACAGATTTATGCATTCCAGGCAAGAAAGGTAATCTATATTGTTTTCCTAGGATGCAATATCAGCATGCAAGTAATCAAGAATAGACTTAGATTTGTAACTGCCTGAAGCAAAAGGTAATTTCTTTTGTTTCCCAAATATGCAAAGTTCACAAAAAACATCTTTTCTTTTCTTTCATTTCCTAAGAGACCTTGTTTCTTAAGAATGTGCAAATTCTTATCACTAATGTGTCCAAATCTTTTATGTTAAAGTTCAGATTGGTCAAACTGTGAGACTGTAGGAGCAATAAGTTTATTTTGTAAAGATAAAGCTTGCATGGTATAAATCTCATTGGATTTTTCAACTTGAATGACTTGCAAAATCATTTTGAAGTGTTAAAATATCTTTATTTATGGTAGTATTAAAACCTTCATCATCAAGAGTCCCTAAAGATATGAGATTCCTCTTTAGGTCTGGGATGTATCTTGTTTTATTCAAAATTAGTATATTCCCATTGTTTAATTTCAAAACAATTTTTTCAATGCCTTTTATTTTGCAAGAAATGTCATTTCTCAATATCACTGTCCTCCTACTAACCTCAACCAAATAAGTAAAGTATTCTTTGTAAGGTGTCATGTGAAAAGTACACCGAGAATCAAGAATCCAATTTGTTTTAGTTGAAGATTGACATGTCACATAGAGTTGCCCATTGGTGGCTGCAACTTCTTCATAAGCTATTGCAGCCCCACCATCAACATTATTGACATTTTTCAGTTCACCAATCCTTTTGTGACAATCTTTTATAACATGTCCTATTTTTCCACAAAAATAACATTTCTTTCCTTTAGCCTTATTATTGTTGTTGTTGAATTTGGATTTGCCACTGTTAAGATTTCCAGAGAATTCCTTATGTTTTCCAAAACTTTTATTTGAAAAATTATTATTGTTTCTTTTTGAAAATTTGTTTCCTTTAACATGGTAGCCAACTCCACTTGAGGAGGTTTTTAACTCACTTTTAAATTCAAGTTCCTTATTTCTTAAGGATGAAACAATAATATCAACAGCGACAATGGTTCTTCCATATTCAAGAGAATTTTTCAAATCTTTATACTTTTCAGGTAAAGAAGATAATAAGGCTACAGATTATTCATCATCAGAGAGTTTTTCACCACTATTGGTGAGATCTAGTGAAAGTTTATTGTTTTCAAGGTCACAATTAGGATCAAACTTAAACTGAAAAAATTGTTTACACAAGTAACATTTATTGGATAGTGACTTAGTTTTATAAAGTGATTCAAGTTTAGCCCATATTTTAGCTGCAGTCACAGTCTCTCCTACCTCTCTAATAACACTGTTAGATAAATGCAAAAATATAGTGCTCCGTGCAATTTGTACTTGTTCAGTTCTTTTATTATCTGCCACTTCTTCCCCCCAAGATTCATCAAGAGCCCTAACACATTTAAAATGAATTAATAAAGCCTTCAATTTTCTACTCGAGAGAGTAAAGTCTCCTTTCCCATTCTAGATCTCAACATCAACCTTAGCACTACCCATATGTGATAATGCAAGCAAAGGCAGTATCAAATATAATGAAGCACAGACAGAACACACAAAAACTAATGAAACACGCACAGATGAAATAAATGATGCAAGATTTATTTATATTAAGCAAGTGTGCACAATTTAATAGAATCAGATAGGCAGACAACAAGTTAACACGAAGTCTTAATCGATCAGCAGTAAAGGTAACAATCGAAGAGTAAGAGCTTCAAGTAATCTTAAAATCGTTAATCCTAGTCTCCTCAAATTCTAGGGTTTTCAAATGAAACCCTAGACAAAGGAAGATTTAAGAGGGTTCAAGCAAGAGTTCCAAAAACAACTATTCGAAAAATGAAATATCAAAATAGGGTTAGAAACTCGTTACCAAACGCCTCTGATTAATGATGTAAAATAGTGAAAACCAGAACTATTTTACCAACTCTGCCAAGAATGTGAATCGGACAATTTTCAGTAAGGATCTTTTAGATCTTGAGTCACGTTCACTAAGAACACCTAGAAATAAAATCAGATCGAAGAATATTTGGAGATCGAAGTGTTCTGATACCACTGTTGGTATTATACAGGCCCCAAAAACACAAAGTAATGCAGAAAATAGAATGAGAGAGTCAAGCCAAAATATCAACATGCAGAAGCATCCAACGGACACAGCTCATCCACATGTTACAATCTTAGCCTTTGAGATAAGTGTGATTTGAGCTGCCGGGTTGCATTCTAAAATGGGCTGGACATCTCATAATAATAAGGGCTTCATCACAGGGCCAGGCATAAGATAAAAAAATTGGACTGCATAATTGGACCCAAATTAGTTAAGCACCAAACTTAACATTTTTCCTTAATTAGCTGCCCTAGACTTGTATTACTATTAAGGAGTTAGACCTTACAGCTACATTCAATCTCCTCTCTCCAGTAAGTGGCTAAGTGCAGTGAAGGGCTCTCACCTCGGCTCTCTTGTTGAGTTATGGGATTATCGGTAGCATTGAAAAAATTAGAATTTTTTCAGTTGATTCATTTATCAAACTTGATATCACTGAATAAAATCAGAATTTTTGTCTTTTCAATGTATACTAACAGAATTTTTGGATGAAAGTAAAGATGAATTACAAAATTTATAAAAAGTTGTTAAAAATATTACGAAAAAAGAGTTTGGAAAAAAAAGTATAATGAATTGTATAGGTTTGTTATACTTATGGAAAATCTTCATAATACAATAATTTAAGAATAATTTGAAAATTAACAAACTTGTAAAAAACATAAAAAAAAATCAGGTGATATGTAACTGTGACCTATTTTTATAAATGATTGTGACTTATAAATTGTGTAATTGTGACTTAGCATGATATTTAATTGTGACATAATCTATATGTAATTTGTTACTTTGTTTTAGCGTAGATTGTGACTTAATATGTTTTATATGACATATATATAAGAATTTATTGACGTGTGACCTATGAATTTATGTCTATGACTGTGATCAATTATGTGGACACAGCCTATGACAGCAATAAGTTATGTCAGTCATATATTATATTTCATCAATTTTTATCAAAATCTATTAGAATTTTAATTTTAATAAAAATAGGGGCTTATTGTGCGTGTGTAGTTGGGCTGTTCCTTATAATTTAGGGCTCGAGTCCATTACAGTGTTCAATCAGAGTAGACCTATTTTTCTAGAAAAGTCTTTATTGGAGATAGGCCCAAATGGCTTCGACCACCTTTTTTATTGGCCCAATCCCTTGCAGGCGCCACGAAAAATCCCCAAATTGTCTTCTTCAAATCCTCCCTTTCGATTTGCTCGCTCGGATCACTGGTAATAGTTTTTTCCACTGGGTCGATTTTGATTGAGCTGTGATTTCCTCTACCATTCGTTTTATTAACATTTGATTATTCGTTGAGTAGCTCGAAAATTTAGTGCTTTTTTTAGCAACCTAAAATTTCATACTATTGATGTTGAATCTCTTTCTAGGTTTCAAGAGAGCATAAAACTTAGTCAATTAGTATGTTGGCCTTTCTACTTTTACTTTATTGGTATAGTCTTGCGTATTTTTCTTTATGGATTGCAGGGATCACAGGAGCGATACAGAAGATAAAATATGGCTGAAGAAGGGAGAGTGCATCCTGATTGCAGAAATGCATCGAACCCGTATCACGAATGTAGTGAATACTGCTTCAAGATTATTGCTGAAACAAAGAAGAAGATGAACAAAAATGACACGGGTTGGTTTCTTATTTATAATATCCTCGCTTCTTTTGTTTGACATAGTCCTGTATTGATTCTGGTAGTTGAAAATTTGGATCTTTTAACTAATTATATCAATTATGAAATTGAATGATATCATTTATGTTGACGCCATCAATTTCTACAATTACCTGAAACACTGGCACATTAATCGGCTGTGGAATTTTTAATAGCCAACATTTTCTTCCATCTTCGTATTTTGCCTTGCGGCAAGCAGGAGAGGGAGAGAAAGTGGCAGGCTTGGCTGCCATGGGTAGAGAAAGGGGGTTGTGGTGTGAAATTCGCCTAAAGACTGCAAACTTAATGGCTGGACACATTGCAACCGAGGCAAAATTAGATGATGTGGACCAATAAATAGTTGTTAGTTACTTAATTCTTGGATCTCTGTTCCAAGAAGATAATTCATACACAGATTTGGGATGCATTTTATTTATTGTGAAGTACCTAACAGTTTTCCCTACCCTGTGCCAGGAATGCAAGTTGTTAGTGACAGTGGTGAGGCCAATGCAGTTGTCATTCTGGATCAGGAGGAAAATCATGAAAGAGATGGCAAGGGAGGTGATTCTGAGGTAGAGGCTGGTACTGACAGTGAAGATAACACAGGAAAAGACCTCAAAAATCTTACAGGAAGGCAAAAGAGGTTATTTGAGTTGAGATTGAAAATGGTAAGGGCGTATCAGCATTAGAAATAAGATGTCCTTGTTGTGTGGAAAGCATAGATACACATCTAACTTATGCTCTTCCAGGAATAGATTATTATCCTTCGTGATTTTATGTGTAATACATCATGGCTTGCCAATTCATACATGCAGAATGAGGCAAGAAAAGCCAATCAGACTGCCATGGTTGCCGAGAAGAAAAGAATGGAACCTCCTGAAGAGTCTAGAGGAATTTCTAAGCAAAAATGGCTTGAGGAGAGGAAGAAGAAAATTGGTAGACTTCTTGATGCCAATGGTTTGGATATGAGCAAAGCATATATGCTGGACACGCAAGACATGGCAGAGTCAAAGTATAAAAAATGGGAGAAGGAGCCTGCTCCTGCTGGTTGGGATGGTATGAACTATTATTGCTTCATTGTTGTAAAGTTTCTTACTTGTGTAAGAAGTTCTTATTAATAGCTATTGTGCATGGCCACACCAAAATTATTCGAAATTTGCATTAACCCATTGCTGATATATAATTATAGCTTAATTTGTGCTGGGCTTGTTATACGTAGCTATTGTATAAATGTTTTAAAATTATATGAAAATGTGCAATACGCCATACTGCAACTGAACTTAATGAGGTCATCAAATTGTTTCACAATTGCTAATATCTTATTTTGGGATAAATGGATGACAACGATGTATTGGTAATATGACTTCGAATATTAATGTCTTTCGAAATCACCCACGGAATTATTCTATCATGAAATTCTTCAACTAGTAGTGAATTGCAGCTGGATGTGAATATCTCACACTTTGTGTGTGCATCACATTTCATGTACACTGACACAACTTAGGTCGGATAACTTGTATGTACAATAATCATTGAATGTTACCTGAAATTTCCTGTACAAATGCTGGTGATGGGAATCCTAGAAGATGTATTATATGGAATACTTTCCAAATTGGATACTATTTTAGGAAACATAAATTAGGATTTTATTTAATAGATTCTTTATATTTTATGAGTTGTTTCTAATCTAAATCTAATAGATTCTCTAGTATTTTATTATTTGTTTCTTACCTAAATTAGATTAGTTTAAACCCTATATAAAGGGTGCTTATGCATTGTAATAGTTACACTTTGATATGAAATAAATTGATAATATTTTCTTTCTAAATTCTCTCTATTCTCTCCCTCTTCTTCTCTCTTTTCCTCTTCCTCTTTTCTTTTCTGAATCTTGTTCTTGTTCAATTGTGCCCTACGTCAGCTGGACCTTTTGTTCAATACAGAAGTGAATTCGAGTTCCATTCTCAGCATATAAGACATGGATGTAAAAGAACAACAGATTGTTGATTCTTGTTTTGTTGATAAAATGAACTGAACCAATCTAAATATTTAGATTATATATTTCAGTTGTGATCCTTTCGTCAAGTTACTTGGATATTTGTGTGATTTTCACTCCTCTTTCGTACAAGGACAACTAATTCACTCTGTAAGTGTTTTGTTAACATTTGTGACATGAAGTAATTTTTAGTATATTTACAGGTTTTGCAAGAAGATTTACAGATCATATCTTTTACATTTGAGTTTATGTTTTTGCAGTTTTTAATCAAAGGACACTGTACAATGCATACAAGAAAAGGACAAAGAACATTGAGGTAGATCTCGAAGATTACAGCAAAATGAAAGAATCTGATCCAGAATTCTACCGAGAGGCTTCAAGCCTTCAATATGGAAAGGTGAGCATGCTTAATGTATTTCGATCCGAATTCATTTTAGTGTGATAGTTTTAAGGAGATGCTCAATTCTCATGTTATATAAATGGTGGACAGGCTCCAAAGCTATCGGAAGAAAAAATTGACAAAATGGTGAAGGAGCTTAAGGACAAGGAGGAGAAGGCGAGGTCCTTTAGCAGACGGAGAAAATACCGTGAAGAAAAGGATATCGACTCCATTAATGATCGCAATGAGCATTTCAATAAGAAGATTGAGCGAGCATTTGGCAAATATACTCTGGAGATCAAGAATAACCTCGAGAGAGGAACTGCTTTGCCAGATTAAGGTACAACCATGTAATTGTACCATGTAACTATACCTTTTCATCGGGGAATACAACTTGTGCCTTTTCTTTTTTTTTCCCCTGTACAAGGCACTTATATTCTGTGTGTTTTTGTTGTATTTTGATTCTTATGGAAATTAGGAGCAAGCAAAACTGCATCTTGTTTTTTTGATGCTTATGGTGTATGATGATGTTTCTATGGTCCTAAACAAAGAAAAATTCATTGAGCCACCCTGTACAAATCTTCAAGCATGCAGAAACTTTTTTGGGGAGTACATTGTTGGATATGCAATCACACCCGATGTAAAATGTGACACCCCTACCCGTTCCCTAACCAACAAAAGAAGAAAGTGAAGTAACAAATGAAAAGCATATGGGCATTAGCATATTCTGCAGGTTTTTATTTCTGTAGTTTGAACCAAATAATCATCGTGGAAGATAATAATGGGTAAAAAAATGTTCTCAACTGCTATTTTTATGAAAAAGAACAGCCGAACTGAATTAAAAAGCTACTGAACAACTAATATCTGCCGTTAACTCGTGATCTAATATAAGTGTTGCGTTGTTGTAATTTGAAGAGAATGTTTCCAAGTCGAGGTGCTTGTCTTTGAGTCAAGTGTTATGGCTTGGTTAAAACCAGAGCATTCGCCAAAATTCTCGTCTTGTACCTTTTTTGAGCAATCGATGCTCGAGTTGCTTTTTAGGTTTGATATTGCATGTTAAGTATTTGAGTAAGAAGCCATATTGATATTTTGTCGATCACACATTAGGAAATGCTATGCTTGTAGCAGGATAGGTGATAAGTCCTTACCATATGTTTCTGTCTCCTTAATTACCAAAACTTGTGGATGTTCAGTCCTTGATAGAAGGGGCTAAGGTATCTGGAATTTCAGTTTTTTTATCTCATAGTTTATATAACCATTAACCACCTTTATTGTCGACAGCAAAGTATGCGTAGATAACTCATAAGCAGAGGAAAACAGGATCTAATGTAGTTTTCCAGACATAATAACAGAACCCTGTAAATGACGGGGAGAAACAAGGTTCAGCAGCACAAAAAACAAAAGAAACCATGTATTTCCAAACGGCTGATAAATCAGACCCTATCACAATATATGCATCTTGCATATTCATCATTCACTCGAATGCCCAAGCATTCTCCCTTCGAACTTCTTCCTCCTCCTCTGGAGTGAAATCATTCTTAACGTTGAACGTCTTCCGAATTTCCTCTGGAGTCTTCCCCTTGATCATATCCGCCACTGTTTGACATGTAAGGTCGAGCAGGCTCTTGATGTTTAGGTAGTTGGCAGCCTTAATGAAAAAATGCAATCAGTCATCAGCAAGTCTAATTTAACCAATAAAAATTTCAAACCATAATAACAAAGCTTGCAGCAATATCTATTGCAATTAAGGGGTTCCTTCGAGCACGCACATAAACAATGTAAAGATTATCTAACATAGAATGTTGAACAATTAATCCTAGAGAAAAAAATAAGATACCTACCTAAAAAAACGGAGAACAATATGTTGTCAATCATGTGAGGGCATCATCATCACCACCCAGTAAAATCACAAAGTGGCATTCTTGATAAAAGATCCAAAAGAGCAACTAAACTACCCATTAAAGCAAGGGTTTTGCTATGTGTACATTGCTGGGTGTCCATAATGGACAAATGCGCCGATGTATACATAGCAAAATCCTTAAAGCAAGTGTATGAGTAAATGCAATTATCAATATAACAGACAATGCACGGATCTGCTAATGTTGCAGCGTAAACAAAATTACCCAAATAAATGCTCATTAACTCATCACACAGTTATAGTAGCACATACGTCACTGTAGTAAATGTATCACCAACATGTTTTTAGGGCCACTAAAGTAGCTGAAGATTCTCAATTTGGATATCATGAAATATTTGGAGAATTTCTAAGCAAACCTAGGTCACAGGTAGTCAAAAGATTCGGACTGACACAAGGCATCATTGTGTGACATAAATTTCCACATTGGAATCCAACCACCAATCTAAGGGGAGTATCATACAACAGGGGGAAGCATCAAATATCAATCAGTGCAAAGAGACCACATAACCCCTGTATTCCCCCGATCAAGTATTGGTCAAAATATCTTTATCAAATACAAAGCTACTGGGTTTACCAAGCATTATGGCAAATATGAGAAAGGAGTATCACACGGTAACCAGACGCGGAAAAATAGCAATTACATCTTAGAAAAATTAACAATCAAACGAGAAAAAGGATGGTCCAAGAATAAAACATAATATTTCCAGATAGATGCAAGCTTACAAATAAAAATCATAAATTCATAGTGCTATAAGAACTGTCATATCTTCAATTCAATAACCTTGAAACATTATCACATGAAATAGCACACCGTTAAAAACACGCCAAAAAAAAAAAAAAAAATAGCAGCAGCAGCAGCAGCAAGTGGAAAACGAAAACAGAAAACTAAATCAAAAGAAATCACAGAGAAGTCAAAGCATTAAATACAAGAATAAATCGAAATAAATCCGACTCACAGTCAAAGCTAATCAATCATAATCATCATAGAACCAGAAACCCTAAGAAAGAACAATAATCAGGGAAAATAGTTACACGATAAATTCGAAGGCCATAATGGTCATTTTAATAAAAGATGGGAGAATGGATACCAAGATGAGATCAAAAAGAGTGCTTTGATCGACTTTCACAAAGTCAGCATCGAATGCCTTGAGTTCCTCGTCAGCTATCCTGTCGGCAGTAGCCGGCGTGCCATCGGTGGAGGCCTTAGCGGAGGCTTCAACATGGCGCTTACAATACTCGATGACTTTGGCCAGGATCTTTGAGGAAACGTTGGGGAGAGGTATACTGGTGTCGGCGCAACCATCCTCGATCATGTGTTTGATGGTCTGCGACTCGAGCGCCACCATCTCCTCCACCTCGAACGTCTCGCCGTCGGAACTCTTTAGCACTATCATCTTCTGAGTTGCATCAATGGATGACATCGTTTATATCGAGGATCGATTATCGTAGAAAATTCTAAACCTAGGGAATTGGGAATGAAGGGAAGAAACTGCTGAAAGAATTGACGGTGGAGTAGGTATGGCCCATACCGTATGGGTAATTACCACGTAACTTTCCCACCTTTTCACTGTTAAACAAACGTTTTTCCTTTTCATTTTTTAATATTTTCACTCTCATTCCCACGTTCTACCGTGTAAAGTAGCAAAAGGTTTGTTTTTTTAATCCATTTTCTCAATTATGAAATGACGAATATACCCTTATTGTTAAATTTAAAAAAAAAAGAACTAATTGCACCATAATGCCAAATTTAAAAAAATAAAATAAATAAATTCCAAATAAATTATTCAAAGGGTAATTAGTACATAATGTTACTAACTTTTGCTATTATTGCAAAAAAGTCACTACTTTTTTTCTTTTTCATTTTCATCCTTAATTACACATTTGATTATGCAAAATCATTATTTTTATCAAATTTCATCCAATTTCTCAATAAGAAATGATGAAGATACCCTCTATTTAAAATAAAAAAGCTAAAGAATTAATTGTAATTATAGTCCCAAATTTTTTAAAAAGTGCAAACGTTTTCAATAAATTATTAAAAAAAAAATTTTTTTGTAGAAAAGTGCAAACAAGTCCCAATTAACTTTATTTAAAAAAAAATTAAAAAGTGTGTTATTCAGAAAGACGTGCAAATTTTTTAAAAAGTGCAAATGAGTCTCAAATAAATAATTAGAAATTAAAAAATTTATTTAAATAGGAAGGTATATTCATTATTTAACCTTTATTTATTGAGAAATTATATGAAACTAGATGAAAATGATGGTTTGCGAAATTAAAGATGTAATTAAAGGTGAAAATACAAAAAAAAAAAAAAAAGTATAGACGTTTCTCGCAATAAAGATGAAAGGTATGAACATTATGTACTAATTACCATTTTAATAATTTATTTGGGACTTATTTGCACTTTTTAAAAAGAAATTGGGACTATAATTGCAATTAATTTTTTCATTTTCCTTTTTGTTTTATTTAAAGAGAATGGTATATTCGTCATTTACTATTTTTAATTGAGAAAATAGATGAAAATGACATTTTACGCAATGATATGTAAAAATAAGGGTGAAAATATCAAAAAATAAAAATCAAGGACGTTTTCCACACTAACAGTGAAAGATAGTGACGTTATATGCTAACTATTCAAGTGAGTATTTATACCGGGGTCAATTCTAATTTTGAATAAAGTAATCGATGGAAATACGAATTTGGGTATATGCAATTGACTAATTATATTTTTATCACACAATTTTATTTATTTCCATCACATTTTATTTTTAATATTTATTTATTTTTACATTCATGTCGTTTACTTTTTTTTTTTTAGCCGTGTTCTAGGATTAATTCCCTAAATGATCTCTAAATTTGTCTTAAGTTTCCACGGGGTTACTGAACGTAAAAAATGTCCTCATTAGTCATTTAACTTTAGAAATTAGTACCTCATCCATCATTGCATAAATGACGCTTGCAAAATTGTTATCTAATGGTATGAATTACATGGCACGCATTTGGAAACAATAAAATCATTTTTTCTATAAAATCATGTTGTAATTAGTTAAAAACTATAAAACCTAGCTCATAAAGCTTGTGAGATGGTATTTCAAAAAACTCTACATTTGGATAAAATCACGCGTTTAATATTCATTAAAAAAACACCCAAATATGCATTGAACAATTTTTGAGTAAAAAACGGTGACATATCCATACTTATACTCAACGTTATCAAATCCTTCTAATTTTTCAAGTGTCGTTTATGCAGTGATGGATGAAATACTAATTTTTAAAGTTAAGTGATTAATGGAGACAATTTTTAAATTCAGTGATCTCATGGAAAACCCTGCATTCTATCTTAACTATCATTAATTGGCACATCATTACGAATTTCTATCAAAATATATTGCTAACGTGTATTGAAATAACAGATATATTTCGTCAAATTTTTATATTTATTATTTATTTTGATCATTTCAAAATAAGAGAGTTAAATAAGTTGTTTAGTCCTTTGGACAATGTTTTTTGGACGAAAACTATTGTAAAATACCCGTAGTGTAAATTAATATTAATAAAACATTGATGATGAGAACTTGACAAAAAAATTGAAGAATAAGTCAGAAAATGATCAAAAGTTAGGGACACTTGTCACAATTAAAATATGATATATGCATGCGTCTCAATTATATAGGTTTAATTTATTTTTCATATGAATTAAAAAATTTTATTTTAATGTTATTGAAAAAGTAAATTTTTGTCAAAAATTTTATTAGTTTATCTTTATTTAATTATCAATAATTAATAGTAAATTATTATTGAAAATAATAAAAAAATAGGGTACATTAGTTTAAAAAAAATAAAATTTTTTTTTTAGTAAAGAAATAAATTATATAATTGAGACAAAAAAATAAAGAATGTGTGCTATGGGTACATAATGGACATCATAATGGTGTTCATAATGTACACGTGGCGACTCCTTATTGGGGGGTCGCTTAACGCAACACGCAAACTCCAAATAGAGAATCCCAATATGTGTATATTATGGACATTATAATAGTGTCGTACACTTAGCATTTTCTAAAAGATAATGAGAGTGGGAATATAAATGGGGGAGTAGGTAATAAACGTGGTTAGAAGTTACTTTTCATTTTTCAACGAGAAAGACTTGCTACCTTTTGAAGAAGCATCTCATACTCCGAAGAGAAAGGAGTATTGGATTCTAAACTTTCACCATTTCCTCAAACCTTGANTGGTTAGAAGTTACTTTTCATTTTTCAACGAGAAAGACTTGCTACCTTTTGAAGAAGCATCTCATACTCCGAAGAGAAAGGAGTATTGGATTCTAAACTTTCACCATTTCCTCAAACCTTGATTCTTCCCTTCTACCTCGACTGTCCATAGTTTACTCTGCAGTCTGCCCTCAAACTCCATTCTTCTTCTTCTTCTTTATCCTCGCTTCCACACCTCCAGTTACTGCGTGTAACCTGCAAGCTCCATAACCGGCCTTATGTTTCCTTGAAACCATACGATAATTCTTCTTCTGCGGACCTGACTGATGGGTCGCACCCTAAACTACGTTTTCTCAAACGAATCGCCCAAACATTTTCTGACGAACAAAAGGTATTTACTTTAAGGATTTTTTTGTTCTTTTTATATTTTTGCAATAGAATGAGTGAATCAATGAATTTCAATCCTATACTGCCTTAGTTTACAGTGAAGTTTTATTGCATTCAATCGATACGGAATCATTTTATCGTTTTCAAGTGATTACTGGACTAGATGTGTAACTTCTAGTTTTCTGCCAAACAAGCAAATTATTTATTTTCATTTAAGATTTGTTTCTGTAGTTGTTGGCTTAATACATTTTGTGCTTGAATGCTTCCGCGAATCACATCAATCTTCGTTAGTAATTTTTTTTTTAAGTATTTTCCATGGCATTATTAAGTGCTGGAATGCTTCTATGAATTGAATTTTGCAATGGAAAATAAATCTGAAGCACGATTGTAGCTGTAGAGTACTTGTTCTTCTGAAGGGAATATATGCAACTAACATTGCATTAGACCATGCATTGGAGAAGTTAATCAAATATAAAGAAATGGTTTGCCAGAAAATGTGTTGTGCAATCAGTACCCTATTGTAGTTGGAGCCTTTGTTTGATGTGATTCACATTGAATATTAGACATGTAGAGACGTGAAATTGCAAACAAGCCTTGTCAACTTGGTATTCTTACATATATCAGTTCAACCTGTGTAGACGAAGACTAAATTTTATGACCCTAACGAAATGAATCTGTGTGAAGAAAGTAATGAAGGTTGGATCGGTAGCTTCCTACAGTGGAAGTCATTCAGATCTTATAAAACTTTTTATGAAATGATCCAACATCATACTCCTTAAGAGCGCTCCTCAATAGGCTCTATGATTTTTCCTAATGCAACAAGTGACTCTTAGCTTCTTCTATTTGCCCATGTCCTTTTTGGCAGTCAATAATGGGCAAATGGTTAGAGAAACCAGGCTGGATTAACAGTCCTCTTTACAATCTGAATTTTGTGGCTTAAGGATGGGAGGGGTTGATTAAACATCAAACACTTCTGCATCCTCAGAAACTACCATCATTTTCACAGAATCCAATTCATTTCAAAATCGTCACTTGAATCAGCCACCAGATTCTATCTGGAGAGGTTTGAAAATTGGAACCCTGCTGTGTTCGAGGAAGGATACAGTGATGAGACTGGAATTCAGAAGATCATGAATATTCCAACTTGTTGTCTACTTGGATCTTTACCATTATGTGGAAGAGTGATTTCATCCAAATTAAATAGTAGGTATGCATAACCCATTCCTTCATGGAATTAGAGGTTTTTTAGCATTAAGAGAAGGTGAGGTTTGGAACTAGAAGATACCCCTGTTTGGTAGGGATTAAAATCTAGATTTTAATCTAAATTAAAGTCTACAATTAATTTTAACCACATATTTCATGGAACCCACAACTTTTCAACCACACATTTCATCAACTTCCATCAAAATTTACTAAAAATCTTATTTTAATCCCCACCAAATATAGCTAAGTTATGTCCTTTCAGTCACAGAAGAAATAAGAGTCCAAAGTTCGTATGGTACTAAATTTGGGACTATAGAAATGCGTTCAATTGTCAAAAAAGAGGATTTGATNGTATCGAGGAGTCAAGGCATTTAGGCCAAAATACCAAATGAAAGTAGATCGGCTTTTTTTAATTCCCGAGGAAGTGCATATCTTACTTGGATCTTCTTCCATAATGTTATGGAACAATAGTCTTTTTGGGGTAGATATACAAATTACTTTAAATATAAGAAGCCGAGTAGGCGAGTTTGTTCGAGAGAGAGAGAGTTGAAATTAAAATCTTTTTTGGAGATATCCAATTTTCTCGAGTGACTAATAAGATATCTCGACATAGAGGCATTCATACCACCAGGAACATGACAACCAAATTCCAAGGAATCCAAAAAAAATTGAAAAATGGGATCCATGTTCAACTGATCACACTAGTAAGAAAAAATATTTGTTTTGGTTCAAGGTAACTGACTTTAAGAACTCAACTCTTATTTTCTAAATTACGGAGACATCCTTGAAGTTTGTTCGAGGCAACAGGCTTTTACAAATTTGAACAATCTCCATAGTAAAAAAACAAGTGCCTAAAAAACCCCAATAAAAATAAAAATGAAAATCTTTATATCCCCATTAGGCCCCTACCCAGCCCCATATATGTCCATGTGTGCATGCGACTTGAGTACATATATGTATGTCTTTGTGTGCGCGTGCATGCGTGTTATGCTCCTATTTGACTGATTGCTCAAGGGAGTTTAATTAGTTCTGGAAAAAAAGATTTAAAACCTGGAAAGAGGAATTTGTTGCCCAAGTGAAAATTAGTAGTGTCTTCATGATTTTGGCTTCTCGCTAATTTTTCCTAGAAATAAGGATTTGATGTTGGAGTTACAAAAGAGATTTGAATTGTCCCGACATTGATTGCTTTAGTTATCGAGATTTAATAATTAAGATCGAGGAAGGTTGATTCAAAGTCGGAGCAATACATATAATAGAACATGTTAAACGAAATGGAGAAATGCTAGGAGGAGGTATACATATTATCATAGAACATTATTTTTATTTTTAATTTTTTTGTGCTGTGATTAAAAAACCGTGGACGACAATTACTTCATATTGTTGAATATCTGAAGATGATGAATACAAACAGGCAAGTTTATTTTTTAGCCTACACATTTTTTTACCATTTTCCTAATATATATCAGATACTTGCTTCTGGGGACAGTAATATTACTGTTGGCGATCTTTCTTATGTTAGTCCACCCAGTTGTGGTGGCACCAGCTTTTGCTAGCTTCCGAAGTGCAGCCAGCAGTGGGGGTCCAGCTGCGGCTGCTG
Organism: Fraxinus quadrangulata; assembly: GCA_903798255.1. Classification (NCBI taxonomy): domain Eukaryota; kingdom Viridiplantae; phylum Streptophyta; class Magnoliopsida; order Lamiales; family Oleaceae; genus Fraxinus; species Fraxinus quadrangulata. Next base: position 101,130 of record CAIGRB010029695.1, on the reverse strand, counting down.
CAGGAACTGGACTCTTTCGTACTGAAATAATTAGCAGTGCATGGACTGGCTTCTTGGCAGGTTGCTTACACACGTTATCTGGCCCCGATCACCTTGCTGCATTAGCTCCACTTGCAACAGGCCGTACAAGGATGGAAAGTGCTGCAGTTGGAGCCCTCTGGGGATGCGGCCATGATGCTGGACAGGTGATATTTGGCTTCCTATTTTTACTTTTGAAGGATCGACTTCACATTGAAGTTATTACAACATGGGGAACAAGAGTTGTCGGTTTTACTCTGCTTGTAATTGGTGCCATGGGAATCAAGGAAGCTTCAGAAATCCCTGCCCCGTGTGTTGCCCTAAAAAATGGCGAAGGTGATGTTAGAGTGTATGAAGCCCTTGAGAATCCATCGATTGGAAAGAAGAAGATTGGGTTTGCAACTTTTGCCACAGGGATTGTCCATGGATTACAACCCGATGCTCTGGTGATGATCTTACCTGCACTTGCATTGCCTTCTCGCTTGGCCGGTGCTGCATTTTTTAGTATGTTCTTAGTTGGGACAGTTATTGCTATGGGAAGCTATACTTTCTTTATATGCTCGTGTAGTCAAGCACTCAAGGATAGGGTTCCAAGAATAACTGAGAAGCTCACTTGGGCATCTTCTCTTGTAGCCATTGCTGTAGGGCTTGCCATTCTGATTAGCCAGGCTTGCCATTGTATCTTAATGTAATTTTGTGTCAGAGTAATGTTATCATCTTAAATTTGGTGATTTTTGCATCTCGTCATTGATTGTTGCATCTCAGTGGGTTTATAAGCTCGAGGGGCGCGTGAGATGACAATGGAGCTAGAAATTCGAGAAGAAATGTGCCCAATACAAGTTATGACTTGTATTAAGAGCTGTCAATACAATCACAAATGTCTAAAAACAATGATAAATGATGCTTGAGGGAAGCAATTAAACAAAACTATAGAGCCCTTGTTTGTCATTCCTAAACCATCTCAAGAAAATTCCTAACAGACTGGCAGGTGATTGTGCTTCTGGATCATTTCTTTAGAGATTGGACTTGTCAAGATCATCGAAGTAGGAATGTTCCATAGCTTTCTTTGCTGAAATCCGTTTTGATGGTTCATAATGTAACATTTCCTGTAATATTGAAATTTTTCAAGAGGTTAATTAGTGAATCAGTTATGCAAGCCGCAAAGTTGTATGCAATACTCCCTGATAACAGGTTTAGCCCGTCTTCACCCAGAGCAGGGACTGCTGATGAAAGTGGCTTAGGACTCCATTGAGGGTATTCATGCCAGTTCACTAACTCGCTCACTCCAGGCCAAACTTCTTCTTTAGGCGTTCCCAACAATCTGCTTCAAAATGAACTTTAGGGAAAAGCACAAATTGAACTGTCATGGTTGGAAATCCGAGTCATAATTTGGCCAAACCTGAATATGTGCAGCAGCTGTTGAAGTTCGGAGTCTCCGGGGAAGAGAGCTTGCTTTGTGACTAGTTCGGCTGCGATTACAGTCCAAACTTAGCATCGTTGAATAAATCCGCAATTAATGAAGCATAGATATCAAGAAACTCACCAAATATACAGGCAACAGACCACATGTCCACTGCAGTGGAATAATGTGTAGCTCCCAAAAGGACCTCAGGAGCTCTGTACCAGAGAGTCAGTATCTGGAAAAACTCAAACTTCTTGATAAATGGCAAGAACTTAATTGCGTATTATACCCCCAAAAAATAAAAAATAAATAAATAAAATCTATACATTACCTCATGAGTATACTTCTTGATTGGTAAGGTAAAAGCTCTGGCCAGTCCAAGGTCTGCGATTTTAAGCATCGTCGTCTTACGATCCATCAAAAGATTGTGAGGCTTAAGATCCCTGAATCATGATTTAAGGCTATGAAATGGAGGATATATAGAAGAGTAAGAAAAACCAAGGAATTTTACCTGTGTAACACACCGTGGCCGTGGCAGAAAGCAACACCCTTGCACAGCTGATACATCAAGCTCTGCATTGTGAAAAAGAAAAAAACAATCTAAGATGCAGAATGGATAAATTTGCATCAAGAATTGCAATAAATTATGCTATACCTTGACAATTTTAGTCGGGATGTTTTCCCCAGTTTGACGGAAGCTGCGAATGTATTTCTTGAGATCAGTGTCCATGTACTCAAACACCAAGTAAAGAACTGTCTTGCCTTCTTTGTTCTGGCCTTGTTTCACATCCATCAATCTGTTAATTGTAGTTTACAGAGAAAATCATAAACTAGGCAAAATTATAAGAAGGGCTTTGCTTGTGGTACATTAGGGGTGCCATAAGGGTGTCCATATGGCACCCCTAATGTACAACTATCATTTCCCTTATAAGAAACCTGTGGCTTTCTTTGAATTAATTAGATTCTACACTATCGAAATTACAAAATCTGATTACAGATTAATTTAAGAAAAGGCCAATAACAGGTTTTTGATGTCCTATAACAACAGTTAACTAGTCGATTGCTACATAAAAACCTTGAAATTGGTACAGATATTTATGTCTGACCTTTAGCAGATTGATTGGGAAACTCTAAAATAGTTTATTACTGGAAACTCATATCCAAATCGAAACTTATAAGGAAAATGAAGTAAAGCCCTAACAAAATCACAAGAAAATTAATGGGCATCAAGATTCAAGAACTCAATAAAAATGAAAATGAAAACGAACCCAGAAAACTTCATAATCATCCAGTCCAAGAAGTATGTAGAACACCCAGAAAATCAACAATTTAAAGAATTTCGAAAACATAAATTTTTTAAATAAACAGAGTTAAAAGAAACTTCAAATAAACCCATTAAAAACATCTATTATTGAGTAAATTATCAAACCTGACTACATGGGGGTCTCTTGAGAGCATACGCAACAAGGAAACCTCGCGAAGAGTGGTAGGGGGTACACCTTCTTCGTCTTCGTGGAGACGGGTTTTCTTGAGGGCCACAATCTTGCCAGTGGCCTTTTCCCTGGCTCTGTACACTTTACCATACGTTCCCTCTCCCACTTTCTCCAGTTTCTCAAATGCCTCCATTGCAGACTTGGGCTTCTCCGCCATTCTTTTTTCTACTCTCTTTGTTACTCTGTCTGTATGAAAAAGGGATCAAGATTTGAAGATGACTGATTTTAGGTTACTTATCGGTTGGGTTAATATTGGCTTTGAGGGTTTCTGTACTCGTGCGTAACGGTAACATTTTTTGAAATTCAAAATGCAATTAAGGAAACAGAGTTAGGCGCGGCATGTGAAATTCCGTAATTAACCTCTTTGATTTGTTAAAAATAGACCTTTCTTGTAACTAACACATCACTTGCCATTTTTTTCCCTTTTAGAAATAAGTTTTTTAAATTTATGTTTCTAATATGTTTGGCCTTCCTTCTTTTTGAAAAAGAACTGGCTTATTTTTGCATTCTCACACTTATACGATTGACAAAAGACTTTTATCTTGATAGGTAGAAGTCGACCCAAACTGATTTATAAAAGAACTTATAAAGAAGGTCAACTTTTTGATATTCATGACCAATTCCATGGTCACTTGCATGATCAAAGGAAATCGATCGCAACTTTCGAGAGGATACATGAAGCATTGAAAACTAGAATGTAAAATGTTATTCATTTACACAAAAAGATATGTTTTTAATTGGCTGATAAATGTTATTAAAATGTTAAATGTATAAATAATGTGTATGCATAATGCTATCTAGCATCATTATGAATAATGGTTTTTAGGTCGCCACTAAATTTTATGATCATTTTTCATTATAATATATGGGTCTTGCGAACCGTAATTTTTTACCTCTTTTGTCAGACGAGTTTATAGAACTTTTTACTTTTTTTCACCCAAGACTTGCAGAATTTTTTCCTTATCCCCAAATAACCCTTCCTTGGACCTTTGCAGTTTTCTGAAAATTGAAGGGTAGTGATATTCAGCACATGTTAAAATCAATCTCGATGATGACACTTATGTCATCAAATTATAAGTTCAATTAAATATCAAAAATTATGACTCATCTAATAGGATATATGGCATGCGACACATAGACTCATGTTCAACATCATTGGTATTATATAGTATTAAACGGATGAATAATATTATTTAACACTACTAGTATTACAACATCAATTTAGATGACATTAAGTGTAACGATCCGACCTTGCGTCGGAGCCGTTATCATATCACACGTAATGTCCGCTTTGGGAGGACCCTATGCCCATCTTACCCTCACGGCTTTCTGACGCGTCCTTCAGGATTCGAACCTAAGACATTCATCATATGGGAAACTTAAGTTGAATCCTCCCATTTGGTACCAGGATTCAACTTAAGTCTCCCATATGATAGATGTCTTGGGTTCGAATCCTGGGGGACGCGTTAGAAAGCCGTAAGGGGTAAGATGGGCATAGGCCCTCCCAAAACGGACAGTACGTGTGATATGATAACGACTCCGACGCAAGGTCAGGTAGTTACAAAAAAATGCGCCGATACCAAAACCTCCATCATATGGGAGACTTAAGTTGAATTCCTGGTACCAATTGGGCAACTTGCTCAATTGGTATCATGATTCAACTTAAGTCTCTCATATGATGGAGGTCTTATATTCGAATTCTGGGGGATGTGTTAGAAAATCGTGAGGGGTAAGATGGGCTTAAACTCTCCCAAAGTGGACAGTATGTATGATATGATCACGACTCCGACGCAATGTCGGGGCGCGTTTTTTTGTAACGACCTTTATGTAACGACCCGACCTTGCGCCGGAACCATATCATACGTACTGTCCGCTTTGAGATGGTCTAGGCTTATCTTACCCTTCACGGATTTCTGACGCGTCCCCCATGATTCGAACCCAAGACCTCCATCATATGAGAGACTTTAGTTGAATTTTGGTACCAATTATGATAACGATTCCGGCGCAAGGTCGGGTCGTTACATTAAGTGTCATTAAATAAATGATACAATTAAATGAATTATATAATTTCTTCATTAATTGAATCTATCACATAATTTTGAATGGAAATCGGTGATAGTGGAGACGAACAGTCGAGGTAGCTGAATGTAAACGTTGTGCATGGTTTACCTCAACAACAAAATGGGTAGGATTGCCTGACTTCATTTTATAACAATAAAAATTTCATCCTTCTTCTGTAGTTATGGCTGTTTTATGTAAATATTGTAGGCATGATTGTGACATTTTTGTGATAAAGTGTGCACAGTTTTTGTGCACAGTTTTAATTATATGTGAAATGTGAGTTATGAAATTGTCTCTATAGTAAAAGGTTAAAGTGGGTGTGTGTGTGTGTATTTTATTTTAACACTTTTATAACATGCAATAATGGTAAGTTGATTAGTCACTTAGCGATTACGTGGAAGATCCCTTGTGCCATTGCTGTCAATTAGGCCTTTTTCATCAATTAAAAAATGTGTCGGAATTTGATATCGAAATTGAAGTTAGTGACCTAATTAAACTAACTGGACCAGAAATTGTTGAAGACACAACAAGATCAAGTTCAGTTATCTAACTGAGACATTAAAGTTATGTGATCTGAATGAGATATTGCTGAAAGTTAAGAGACCGCAAATGAAATTTACCTTACCCAACATTTGAGAAACTGAAATAGGGACTTTCGAAAGAAATTCCCCATGTCTCAAAGCCATGGACAAAATGCAATCACTGTCAAAAATTCTTTCACGTAAATCCTCTAGAATACTCATATCAGTCTCTGCCATCTAGAGCTCCTCAGGCAAGCTTCATGTTCTTTTTTTTTTTTTCCTTTATATTTTGTCCATCTGTATATCATCATATTCCCCACATCCTTGTTGAGTAAATAGGAACACAGTGCAGTTATTCTTTTAGCGTGTGCATTATCAACAATTTATGCATACCAAAATATCGCAGTATGAATATGCGTTTCGAATTAGTTTGGTTCGATGTGCTTCGATTCTTGTCCGGATACTGTTATCTCCTTTCCCCAATCAAGTTGCATATGATTTGTCTTTTCCAACTATCCCACTATCAATATGATTTTAACAGTACTAGTCTCTTATTCTTGTCACCTTTCATACATTTGATCTCACTGCTCATCACCAGGTTGTTAGCTTTGTTGCAAAGCACAATGTCTTTTTTGCAATCTGGGTGCATTTATTTATTTAATTATTTTTTACCTAGAGTTCGGTCTTATTTTAACTGTTTAATCTTTGACCCTTGACTCTGTCTAATTTAGCTTGGTCCTATCTCGATCCATTTGTTTAGTATCACGTCCTTTCATCAATTAACATTGGATCATCAATCTTTCCTCCTTAATCAAATTCAATGAGGGCCAACCAACTTCAAACCTTTCTCATCATTCATGAACAAATATTAGTTACATATACTGGGGAAGGGATATCCCTGCAGCTTTTCCAAAATCATCAATACTTGCAGATATATTTTCGTAGTTTTGATTTATAGCAAGAATTTGTGTTATTGAATTGCATTCTTCTGAAGCAAACCAAGCAATCCACCACATCATGAGTGATATTTACAGATTACTGAAGATTCATCCCTTATACGGATTATTCAAAGCCAACAGTAAAGAAACAATCTCTCAGCAAAGCATCGCAGTTTCTCTATCTAAGTTGTCCTTGTGTCTAATCCTCTTTCCTCGTCCTGCGTAATCTCATTCGGTGGAAAATCTCTGGCCTCTAATTGATTGACTGAGTTCTGTAACTGTGATTCTTCTGCAACTTTTATGGCTTTGCCACAAGGCACATAACTGCTTGCAAAGAAAGAAAAATATATCAAGTTGATGGCTCCTAGAGTAGCAATAATGTAATAGTAGTAATCGAGCCTGTTCTTGTTAAGATCATGTCCACCAAGCCATGGTGATTTTCTGTTTCGTCCAGTTACAGAGTGTATTACATTGACAATGAGGGCACTTAGGTAGCTTGCAATTGACAGGCTGAGAAAAAAGATTGAACCCGCAACACTTCTCATGCTTTCTGGCATTTGTACTGTAACAAATTCCATTATAGCAACAGCAGCAAAAGCTTCCGTAAGGCCGGATAGGATAAACTGAGGCATGAGGAGTAGAACATGAACTGGGGAGGTGAAAGAACCTTGCTTTATAGCTAGTTCTCGGCGCCTCTTTTCAACAACTCCAGCTACCAACATGCAGAGGATTGACATAACAATCCCGATTCCAATCCTGTGCTGCAGCATTAACCTTGAACGCCTTTTCAATATTTTCTTAGCACTGGGGATGTATATGCCTTCATAAATGTATATCCAGATAGAGAGTGCAATCATCGATGTTATGGACAACCAAGCAGGTGGAATTTTGAAATGATTCCCAACTGATCTGTTCATCTGAATTGCTTGCAGGACTCCAAATGTGCTTTGCTGATCCATGACTAGGAAAACAACAATGCCCGAAAACCATACTGGTATAATACCAACCAAACACATCAATTGTTGTACTTGTTGTACACTGCATGAATTGCTTGCAGGACTCCAAATGTGCTTTGCTGTTCCATGACTAGGAAACAACCAATGCCCGAAAACCATACTGGTATAATCCCAACCAAACACTTCAATTGTTGTACTTGTTGTACACTGCACAATTTCCAACTATTTGTAGGCATACCTTGTGCATCCAATTCCCCTGGATCAGTTATCACAGCAGCCTTGTCAAGGCAGTTAAACCTTTTCAGTTTTGTCGGGTTAGCTATTTCTGCTTCCTGTTCTTGCACAGGGTCATAGAAAGAGTGCTGATTATCACCTGATCCGAATTTAATCTTTCGTTTCCTAAAAGAAGCTGCAACTACCTTTGCCATGTCTATAAAAACACTTCCCTGAGTCTTCTTGTATATGTAAGTATGTTGACCAATCAAGAAAACCGTGATCGAAATGGCAAGACAGGCTGTTGGGATAGCGAAACCTATCATCCAGCTGATATTCGTCTGAATGTAGACGACCCCGGTTAGGGCTATCACGAGGGCTACTGTGAATAACAAATACCACCAATTGAAGAAGCTTTCAAGCTGGGCTCTTCCTTTCTCAGTTTTTGTATCAAATTGATCGGCCCCAAAGGCAATGTTGCATGGCCTAATGCAACCTGCTCCAACTGCGATCATTCCGAGAGCGGTAAATAGGAAACCAAGCTGCAATTTGTGGGGATGTGTGCATGGAGATTGCTCATTGCATTCTGGAGGCCTTAGTTGAGGTATACTTGCTGTTAAGGTCATACCAACCAGGCCCTGAAATTGCAATGGAAACTCCTATAATAATACTGTAAAAACTTTACATCACCCACATATCATACATCATAGGCAGGTTTTGTCTAAGTGGTACTACGAGGTGTTAATGGACGGACTATGGACTGCCTACAGAGTGATCCATGACCACCCTTCTATCTTACTTTCTAATAGCTCAGATATTAATGAACTTTACAGAAGAGTGGCTTCAGCCTGATCGATGTGTCTCTAGTATTGATGAAATTCTATTATTTCCTGGAAAAAAAAAAAAGGGAAGCTAAACTCTTGTTCATTATATTGTTGACTCCGGTCACAATATTACATACCAAACATACACTATATATGCTATGTAAATCTAGATATATGGATTTATAGATCCATTGGTGGTATATGATCAATATAAATATGAAAGAGAGGAAATCTAATTCATCTAAAAGGTAAAGAAATTTAATGTGTTTATGATCAGCCAAAAATATCTTTTATCTACATATTTCGTGGAATCCACTAATACTACTCATGTATTAATCACTCATTTATATTTATTTATACTTTAAATCGATTATAAATAACTCCCAAATATACTAAATGATGTTACCAAAAGCGAGCAAATGGTGCCAATGAGGAGAGTGAGAAATCTTCCGAGACACACATCGGAAATCATGGCACCGGCTATTGACGAGAGATTAGAACTACCAGACCATATCGTAACCACATTAACAAGAAGTATGCCATTCAAGTTGTATTTCGTACGCAGATACACTGTGATGTTTGCCACCAGGCTCATCGACGCCAATTTCTCAAACGATTCATTTCCTGAAAACAAAAAACACAAACAATTTAGTTCGAGACATAATATACTCGTATATTTTGTCTTCTCTGGATTGATGCTTGAGTTGAGTTATATAGCATTGGATTTACCAAGAATGTACTTTATGGCTCTCCATCCACCTGCAGGTTTCTTGGGTTTAGATTTGAGAGAAAGAGGGCCTTGTACACCAGTAGAGTGAGAATGGCTGTCAATCTCCATCTCTATCCCTTTCTCTTTCACACTCTTTAAATTATTTCTTTCACTTATAATCAAATTTATAAAAACTGCATGAGTTGTTAAAAATACTTATTACTCGGACAAGTTAGGAAAGGTCAAGATGTGAACGAAAAATCAGCTCCATTATCGCTATTATATTTAATTAATGGTTCTGATTATTTCACAAGGTTTTTACATAAATCTTTGTTATGCATCAAATACAAATCTTGCATTTCATGGTCGTTACATTTATTTATTTAAATTTTTCGACATAATCCCGAATCTTTCCTTCATAATTTTGCTAGAATTATAACGACGTTAGCCAATGTGTCACACCAACTTTTCATGTCCGAATTCACATCAACAGACCGTCGAAATTTGAGGAGAGTATAATCAGCGTGAAAGAGAATATTCAAGGAATTTCGGGGGACACATTCAATTCCTCTTTAGAAAACTATCAAAAATTGTATATGAAAAAATAAAAAAAAATAAAAATTGTCTACTAAATATACAAGTTCTGAAGAAGTAAGACAGAAAATTATGTTTGCTATTTAAGTTTTCTGGAAAGAAAAATTACTTAAATTAAAAGTTTTGGGTGTGTATAATGGAACAAGTCATTTTATATTGTTGAGGCCATAGTTTTTTACTTTATTAATTTGTGTAAAATTAAGGTTGTGCTGTCAACATTTAACATAGTTAGTTGGAACTAATTGGAACTAATCACATTGACTATAAAAAGTCACGTGATGACAACATATATATATCCAAAATAAACTTTAATTTATCGTTCCAAATATTTTACTACGATCTCAGATCTTCTTAGACTAATACTATCAAACAATAATCGTCGAGTAACATGAAAAGTAGCAAAATGAAGAGAAAAAAATATTATTCATATTTTCACTTGGTTACAATTGAGATTTGTTACCTTTATTTATATTTCCATCTCATTAAAATGAATGGTGGAGATGTATTTAATAATTCTGCAAAAAAAAAAAAATGTAATCTTCATGTAACATACTTATAATGTAACTTCTTAGAATATTTACTCTATAAAACAATTTATGACATTTTTTAAATAGGACGCTCTAAAATATAATATTCGTACACAAATTTCCAAATATATCATTTGTTTTATAAAGCTATATAGTTGGGATAATACATTTGATAAAAAAAATTTAATAGGGATAAAAGTGCTACACAATGTAAAGGTTGAGGACCCAAATTGTAATTTAACATAAATACTAAAGATAATGGATCCCATCCCATCCCATCATGGCATGTCATCAAATGAATGTTACAATTAAATGAATTATATGATTTCACCTTTAATTGAATTTATCATATAATGTCACATAACCTATGTGCTAAATAAAATAAGTCACGTTTTTCATAGCGAGTGATCATCGTCGTCATCTTTTATGACATATAAAATAATTATATTAATTGTGAATAACATTATTTATAAAATAAAAATAATATTAGTTAACATTATGTGAGGCTATAATCTAGCATTACTCATGAAATAATACTATTCTATTCAGGACAAAATATCAAAGCGAAACTTCCAATAATTGAGAGCCACGGTTATTCATCTATCATTTTCAGTAGTTAGGAGTGAAGAAAAAGAATAGTCCTCTTCCCACTCTTACTCCTACTGCAAATACACTGAAGAATCCATCCATCCGAGCCAAATCATTCTTTGCAACCTCGACAGCAGTAGATAAATTAATTATTAGTGAGGAAAAAAGAAGAAATGGGTGTTTTGGATCATCTCTCCAACATGTTTGATCGCTCCTCTGGAGGTTCCAAGCTCAAGAAACGCAAACAATTGCAGGTCTGTTCTCTTTCTCTCTCTATAATGTGTGTATATACACAAGACGCGACCCTGCCCAGCAAAAAAGTTGCTTTTTTCTAGCTTGCTTCAGCATTCTTGGCCAAATAAGTAACTTTTAAGCTGTATTTGTTTGTTTGTAACTGCAGCTCGAAAGTAATTAATTTTCTTGTTTTTTTTAAAAAAATATTTATGATGGGCTGCAGACAGTGGAGATAAAAGTGAAAATAGATTGTGAAGGATGTGAGAGGAAGGTGCGAAGGGCAGTTGAAGGTATGAAAGGGGTTAGCTCAGTGGAGATTGAACCTAAGCAAAACAAGCTTACAGTGGTTGGTTATGTCGAGCCTGAAAAAGTGGTGGCTCGAGTGATTCATCGGACCGGGAAGAAGGCCGAGCTTTGGCCCTATGTCCCGTATGATGTGGTCGAACATCCTTATGCACCCGGCGTCTACGATAAGAGGGCCCCGGCTGGGTACGTGCGCTATACCGAGGACGCTCAGATCTCGCATCTTGGACGTGCAAGCTCGACTGAAGTTCGTTACACCACTGCTTTTAGCGATGAAAATCCTACTGCCTGTGTGGTTATGTGATATTCTTAATTAATATATTATGTTTTAATTTGTGGTGTGGTTTGTTTGAAAAATCTAAGTTATTTTCCTTTTGTCTATTAACTAAGTAACATATTTTAGAATCATTTGCTGAGGACTGATGTGTTTATTTGGAATCTATTAGTTGTTTAATTGAATGTAAAAAAAGTTGGTTTTCTTTCTATAAAATGTAAATGGCTGTCTATTATGCATATGCCAAATTCAAGATAGGAAATAATTATGAAAAGGAAGGTGTGATTGACAAAACCAATTGCTTTTTTGAAAAGTTTTAGGGCTTAGTGTTGTGATATCAATATACAGGTTGTCTCATGTCTGGCTGAGTGGAAACTTTAAGGTTGGATAGCATTGTGACATTGTCTAGGACCAATGTTTTCAAACCTGGCCTGACCCTCGGACATGAAACCCATAACTTTTTTCGTGGTAAATTCTTAATTTCATACTGTGTAAAATGTAAATGATAAGAACCAAAAATAAGTGTAATGTAAAAACCAAGTTAGAACAGAGCTCAGTACAGCAGAGGATAGGCTTCAAAGAGTGCTTCTTTTATTCCTTTGTCTTGTGGTAAGATAACTAAATTAAGGATGGAGAAAACAAATAAATGAATGAAATAGACGAAGATCAGGTATCCATCAAGTGGTCGAGACAGCCTCCGTCTTGGCTTCTTTATTGTCTCCAGTAGCGGAAGATGCATCTGGTGTGGGCGTTTTAGGAGTAGCACTTTTTGTTGCATCTTTAGAAGGTGAAACGGGCTTGTCTCCAGTGGCAGCCTCCGAAGAATCTTTGAGAGTAGCATCTGTTCCATCCTTCCCACCCTGTCCTTCGTTTAGTCCGTTTGGCATTCCAACTTTCTCATTCTTGTCATCCTTCGGTTCCTTCCCATCCTTCGTTTCCTTCCCGTCCTTTCCATCTTTGCCATCTTTCTGAGGTTCGGGTAGGGGTGGTAACATATGAGGTGGAGGTGTCTGCTTCAACTTCAGAAGCATTTGACGCATTCTCGTGAGATCAGTGGGTTTCCCGGGCTTTGGCCCCTGAATAAACAAAACAGAAGGTTTCTTTTCCGCTTCTTTCTTCCCTCTTCTCTTCTCAAAATTGGGAACTTCACGAGGAATGATCTCCGCTATTGCTTTCCAATATTGTTGGTCAGCTTCCTTGTGGAACTTATTTTGGTTTTTAAGGTAAAGCTTCACAAAACAAATATCCAGTTAATAAAAATTAGTTTAAACTTTAAATAGAGGAAATGAAGTTGGATGTTCGATTTTACTCTCTCTCTTTCCCTATTCTGAGCCTTGTTAGTCTCACAATTCTCTTTTCTTTTTTCATAGAACTTTTGCTTGTACTCCTCAGCTTCAGCAATAATCTGATTCCTCATCTCTTTCTCTTTCTTCTCTTTCTCCTCAAGATAAATGGCATTTTGACTACACCAACAAAAAATGAAAGAAGTGCTAAGATAAAAATTAAAATTTCATCATTAAATCAGACATCAAATGATAATCAGTCCATTTTGTGATCCAAACAAAATCAATTTCCATTCAAATTCATCCAAGAAAAAGTGAATACACATTGTCGATTACACATGACGAATATCTAAATGCTTACCGACGCCATTGACGAAAGGCATCTCCTTCCTCGCGCATCTCACTGGGGTCAGGAAGCAACGGCCCATCAGGAGAGGGATCTGTGAGAAGTCCTTTAATTTCAGCTACAGTATCATTCGGCTTCCCATTCCCATTCTCACCAATGCCATTCGCAACCAAAGGCGAGGGAGAGTACTCGAGATTCAGGGAACCACCGAAGCCATATCCTTCCGATGACTGCATGTCATTGTTAGTGCTTTTCGTGGGATCCCCAGAAAATTCATCCATAGCCATAGGGGCTGGTTGCGGTGGAGGTGGAGGCGGTGGAGCTCCATCATGGCCAGTTTCCTCAAAATCATAGCGCTGAGAAGGGTCGTAGCCCATGTACGAATTGTCGTCGTAGGGACTTGCATTTGGTTGGATCTCCTCACCGTTATGCGTTCCTGCGTAGCCCTCATCAAATGCATCCATCTTGATAGTTCTTTCTCTGTGTGTATATGTGAGTGTGCATGTATGTGTGTGTGATTTTGATGAGATCAAATTTGGAGAAGAAATCGGTGGATAATAGGTGATGTCATCCGTGTTTCGATTTGAACTGATTTTCATTAAAGACAATGAGAGAGATCATATGCGACTTTAGCGTGCATAAAAGAGAGATGCATAAACGTTCAGGTTTTGAGACTAAATTATCGGTCAAGATTTTGAATGAGAAATTTAATTCAAAGTGAGAATTTTCAGCTTGAAAAATAGTTGTAACTTTCTATCTTTTAAAATATACTTTGAATCTTTCTTTGTATGTATTAGACGGTTGATGGTGCCCGAAGATTAATTTAATTGCACAATTACTCAAATGAATTAAATAGAAATAAACGTCAAAACGATAAATCTAGATCAGAAATTCAACTAGCCGAGTCCCGAATTATGTCCCCCCAGCATCAATATCATTCGCACCTACTCATTTCTAATAATTCGAATTAGCATAGACCGTTCGGGGAAAGGGGCGGAAACTGGGGCAGAGGGTTGAGGAGGAAGTCGAATTCCGTAATTTAAGCTCCGTGACTTCCAATGCAATTTTCTCAACATATGCCCACATTCATGTATTATTGGCTTGTACCATTTCAAACCTATAAAATTCACAATATCGAGATAAACTTTGAGTTTTCAAGAATCAATTTAGGAAATTAATCCCAATTGACGCGGAATGGCTCACAATATTGGTAGGTCCAAGGGTTAATTCGATCCATGGCTTTGAAAGATAGTTCAACGAGCATTGTGCCTGGACGAAGGATTTACAATGGATTGGGGAACATAATCCAAACAATAATTCGAATGTGCGATTGATCCTTTAAGCTCAAGTTTGATTTAGCTAAAAAAGTTGATAAAAATTTAAATCAAAATTGACAATTAATTTTAATCGCATATTTCATGGATCCCACAACTTTTATCAACTTTTCAATTACACATTTCATCAACTTTTATCAAAATCTACTAAAAATCTAATTTTTAACAATCAAATAGCAGCTAAAACATCCACGAGTATTCTTAAAACTAGTCTCTCATATGATACACATGAAATTCAGATAGTCCATAAAGAGACAACTTAGATATACACAAGCTGAGAAATTACAGAGTCTAGGGTTCATAAGGAAGCATTTTCATATCACCAAAACAAATCACACTCATGCATGTACATCTCAAACAGCAGTTGACAACATGATGGTTTAATATGAGCCCCCCTGGTATAGTCAGTCGAGTAAAACTCACAGGTTGTTGCATCCTCGACGGGGGATATGAGAGGAAATCAGATTAATACAGAAAATAATTTTCCGCTCCTTGGCATTTCTTTTAGCAGTCATAATATACTGCAGGCCTTTTGACCCTTTCTATTCTTTTTCTTCTTTTGCTTCGGTGGCTGCAGGACAACCTTAATGGCAGCATCAAAGATAGCCTTAATATTCTGGCAATAATTGGACATAATATATAAAAGATATCGTTAATAATCTTAATCGAAAGAAGCATTACAATGGAGACAAAAATTATTGTAACAAAATACAAACAGTAAAAAGACCTGTTGTGTCTTTGCACTACTTTCAACATAAGCAGCCGCTCCAATTAATTTCCTAAGCTCTTCTCCCTAAAAAAGTGGGAAAGTAAGTTCTCTCGGGGGATACAAACACACACTCAAAATGATTGGCAAGGCATAAAATCGTCACGGTAAAACTTGGATAGAAATTTAACGACATGAATGTAGCAAAATATACCTGAGCAGTCGTAATGGGCACTGCTCCAGGGTGATCTGCAAAGAACTGTTTATCCTCTCGAAGATCTAGAAGGAAACAAATATGGTTCTCAAATGTCACAAACATGTTGTGAACAGAGATTATTACACGTGATGTAAGCATTCACTTTGATCAAAATACCCTATGGTTATCAAAAGACACACACGGCAACAGGTATGAACACTCAATTCACTCACAGTATCCTCTATTTCGAACTCAGTGAATGTTCATAATTCTAATTACATGGTTGTCAAGTTGAGATAATTCTAATTACATGGTTGTCAAGTTGCACGATGAGTTTTTTGAACACTAGCATGTCCAGGAAATTGATTGGTTGATTGTGTCATATAAATTGCATCACAAATTCCAGTTTCTTCCCCTGCCAAGTGTAGGTGCTACTTTTTTTGCATCTCACATCACAGTTTTGCAAGAAAAGAATCTTAGGGTTATAGTCATGGACCACTAGTTACAATAACTAGAATTAGTTGGCCTGATGTTATTAATTAACATGGTAGCACTAATATCAAATGCAAACGCGTCCTTGATAATGCTCTTGAGGGCACATATCTCCATACAATATTCTATTTCATTACTATCAGCAGTAGAAATATAATCTAGTTGTTTGCAATCAAACATGCAATACCATCCCATCAGTTAGAATGAGGTAGTAAAAATAAGTAGTACTGCAAGATTAGTAACAATGCATTTCAAAATAAATTGATGGAGGGAAAATCTTACCAAGCTTTGTGCCGACAAGAATGATTGGAACTCCAGGGGCATAATGCCTCAATTCAGGAATCCACTGGCATCAAAAGAGAAGTATAAAAATCAGCAGCATGACCTTTTATTCCTTTCCAGTCATTTATTTATTTATTTACAATTTGTAATTTTTCGGAAGGAGGTTGGAAGTTGGAAAGACTCCTCAGCACTTCATTGGCCAAGAAAAAGTATTGAACGAGTAAGGAAAAATAACATGCTTCTTGCTGGTCCCAATGCCAAAAGATTTTCCTCTACGCCTTTTCTTAGTAAAACATAATGAAATTATTTATGCCTTCTTTCTCTCTCTTTTTCCCTCTATTCATTACCAAATAAATGTGACAGGTAGACAAGGGAAGAATGCATGATACTGGCAAAACATAGGCTCACCTTTTTAGATACGTTTTCATAACTAGCCCTGCTAATGAGGGAAAATGCAAGTATAAAGACATCAGCCCCACGGTAGCTCAATGGTCTTAATCTATTGTAATCCTCCTGACCTTTTTAATGAAATAAGAATCAAACCTATTCAGCAATAGGTTTAAAGATCAATAAGAAAATACTTCAGCAGGAAACAAGTAATGTACCAGCAGTATCCCATAATCCTAGATTAACGGTGCTCCCGTCCACTACGACATTGGCACTGAAATTGTCAAAAACGGTAGGCACATAATCCTGTTCATTTTAAGACAGAAGCGATCAAATACACAAACACACTTTAAGTGAGAAACAAGTCAAAAACGGTAGGCACGTAATCCTGTTCATTTTAAAACAGAAGAGATCAAATACACAAACACACTTTAAGTGAGAAACATATTATACCGAAATTTGCTACATTACACAAGAAGGCCTTCAGAACTTCACTAGAAATAGAGAAAAAACCAAATGTTTTCTATTATACAAACTATAAAACTCACACACCAAGACAAATTCAATTATATTTTTGAACAGTTTTTAGTTAACAACAGAGGCAAAATCAAAATGAAACACTATGATCTAACAGTAAATAATTAGTTTAAAATAGTGCATAGATCTAAAGAAAATTCCTTTAAAGGCAAAAATAGACCAAGTAAAATGAAGGACAGACAAGATTTTCTCACTAATCAAGTTTCCTGAGGAAATACACAAAACCCAAGGCCTCTTCATTTTAGTTATAAGAGAGAAACAAAATAATTTTTTTTTTTTATGTAAAACCAAAAACGAATTTGTTTTGATACAAATGTTTGTTGAAGAATTATTTTATGCATTTTAATTTTGCTATCCAAGTACTGATTCATAGAAGATTCTCTGTTCATTGGAAAAAGTATTCAGGACAGGTTGAGGTGTACAGGACCATGTGATGGAAAAATGGAGGCTTCTGGCCAGATTGTCGGCCACCATGGCCTCTAACACATTAGCGTAGTCAGTTATAAAGAAATATTGTCCCTAAATCATATAAATTTCAGTATGCACCATAGCTTTCATTTCTAACCCAAAACTCTTACTGTCTAGTAATCTACGTATAGGAAGTTCTATTTTGCTAGATTGGTTATGCATCATTAAAATCCTTGATAGACCAATCATTTTTCCAATTCCACTTGAAAAGGCAGTATCTTGCCATGAATACAGAACAACTTCAAGCAAATCAAAATTAGAAGTTGAAGGAAACAAATAAAACGTTCCCATCTTATAAAAATAAAAGAAGACCTCTCTAAGGTCTTGAATCATTATTGAATCTAAATTTATAAACTTTACATCTCGGGATCTATAGAAAAGAGATCAAAGATTTCGGATATTCTTTCTCGAGCACTCAGAAACTCAGTTTAGATAGTCAATGCTTCAGGGTTGTCCTTATTGTACAAATCGTGAAAATACAGCAAACCACGTTGTAATCGTCGACTATCGCAACTCGCGAATTTAAAAATTAAGACCCCGAAAATAAAAGCAGAAGTTTTTCCTACCTCTGTTACTTGCCAACTTAAAAAATGATAATGATTCTGGTATAAGAAGAGAAAAGAAGAAAGAAAATGACGAGGAACTTACAGAGGGAAACGTATTGCTGGTGTAGGAAATGAGCAAGCAAGTTTTACCCACAGCTCCGTCTCCAACAGTGACGCACTTTATAAACCTCGATGCACTCATTCTCGTCGCTGGCGACGCCTACGATTCACCTCCGGCCGTCAGAGACGAGCTTGATGCATTTAACTGCAGAGATAAAGCTAAAGGGTAAGAAATCTCATAAAATATGACAACAAAAATGGTAACTGTAATTAAACCCTAAATCAGGATTTCGAGAATCAAATAGCACCAAACACGAAGAGCTTCTTTTACAGTAACGCAATTTTTCACACGCAGAGGCAAAGAGAAACACCTGCTCGTAGAGTAGAGAGAGGAATGTAGAGCGAGATACTGATTTGAATAGTGTTCAAATTAAGGACTTGGGTGTGAGTGGTGAAGGGATGGGACTGTGGGAGCGACTGTTATGATCTATTATTTTTCTCTTTTTCAATTTTTCACAAGACTATGCATGCTTTTAATTTAATTTAATTTAATTTATTTTTTATATCTATTTTCAATCACATATTCACACGATAAAATATTTGACACGTAAATTTAATTTTTTTTATTTTTTAGCCACATTCTCTAAAAAATACTATTCAAAACATAGATTTATATTAGAGTCCATGTGAACAAAAGGAGCAAGAAAAGAATGAATAGTCAAGGAAGCTAGATTGTGGATCATCTTATTTTTGAGGAGAATTTCATTTTATCAGAACTATTCATTTATCAGAATAACTACAAACTAATAATTTTCTAAAAATACCCTCTTACATAGAATTTGCAATCAAAGTCACTATAAAAATATATAGACTTTTAATCAAGTCCCCCAAGAATTTATGAACTCAGAATTTTTAATAGATTTAACTCCAGAAATTGTCCAAGATTTTATTAATATAAGAACCAACATATAGTAAATTAAATTACCAAAGAGAAGATCTTAAAAGATTTTTTATAGAATATTTAGATCTGATATTAAAACATAAAAACGCTTATATAGATAACCAAGCAATCAAAATTGAAAATGATATACAAAAAAAAAAAGATTTTCAATCTAGAAAGAAAGATTGACGAACTAAATATAATTATTGAAGGAAAAACTTTAGCAAAAGATAGTCAATTTTATGCATTTTATTGTGACCTTTTAAATATTTACGAATCAATTAAATTAATAGAAAATCTAAAAAATTCCGCTACATCTTTGTGAAATGGTATCAGAGACATGTTACGAATCTAAAATAATGATTAATATAATGGAAAAAGAAAATATAATTGATTTTTTTTTTTTTGAAAAATGTTAAATAACATAAAAAAAAAACCAAGTTATCATTATTTATCTAAAAATAGTACAAATGAAAATTTTAAGGATATACACAAAATATTGAAAAATCTAGAATATAATATACAAATAGGAATGCTCTTTTAGATAAAATATTAAGGGAAAAGATTGGATTATAATTAATCAATTTTAAGATTTCAGAATAACACAGAAAAACAAAGATCATGAAATAAAAATATATGATTACAGAGGTTGAATTGGAACAAAAATTCTTAGAATTTACTAGTGAAGAGTATAATGAATATAAAAAACAGTTAGAAGAATTAACTGAAAAAATAGAAAATACAAAGATGAACACTAATCCATCAACTAGTCATAACATAAAAACATAATTTAATAGTGATCAAAAATATGAATATGCTTATGGTACATAAATACCTAATAAAGATGATATTAATCAATATAGAAAAATATATAAAAGATACACTGAAAATATAAGAAAATAGTCCATAAAAGAAATAAATCCAATGAATTTTTATAATGAACAAATTCATACAACAGGGATATGGTTAAATCTTGACTGCGTAGATAAAGATAAAACTATTGAAATATGGGTAAAAAGTACAGACTTAGCTATTCAATTTAACAAATGGAAAACATATACAGCTTTTGGGTTTATAGAATATATATTTAGAGAAATTGTATCTGAATGGTGGAGAAAGCTACCGAAAAATATAAAAAGAATAATGAAATATGGAGAAAATACAACTGAAACACTAGATAATAGGAATGTCTTAAATGAGTAAAATATACAAGAAATATTAAGAAGGATTGAAAAAGCCATGAAAACAGAATTCTTAGGACATAGATTTACAGCTAATGAAGAAACTAGGAAACAAAAAGAATATAATAAAGGAATGATAGCAAAGGAAAATTTGAAAATATGTGATATGTGTGAGCTAGAAAGATACACATGTAAATTTGAAGAAATATACTATATATTAAATCAAGGAGATTATTAAGAAAATAAACATATACTAAGGTCTTATTTTACGAAGTAACCATTCCCATGAGAAATCAAATTACTAAAAGAATATATGAGAAACTATTATCTCTTGGAGAAGAAGAATGTGTGAATATAGATAGTCTTGGAAGTAAAATCGAATTTACCAAAAGAATTATAGGTACATGGTGCAGAGAAGCTTTAGAAAGCAAGAAAGCATACAAGATAAGGAGAAACTCTTTGTATTGTTACAAAGATGTAGGCTAAATTGAACAATTTGAATGTTACAAAAAGAAATACTAGTCATATAAGAAACATAAAAGAAAATTCAAATCTACAAGAAGTTTAAGAAAATAGGTTTTAAATCATATAAAAAATATTTCAAGAAATGAAATTGGACTAAAAATCGCAAATCAAAATATATTAAGAAATGTAGATGTTTCATCTGCAATGAAGAAGGCCACATTGACAATCAATGTCCTAAAAAGAAATATAGACAACATATAAAGACTATTAGGATTTATAAACAATTTCAAAATGATAGTGATATAGAGCCAATAGAATATTTTGATAATTTAAGTAGTGAATGCAGTAGCATTTATGAATTAGATACATCTTCATCAGAAGAAGATTCTGACAAAATAGTATATATGAATCAAGAAATACAACAAATAAATGAGGAAATAGAAGTAAAAATAACTGAAGAAGTAGAAGACTCAGTAGAAAGGATAAATCAAAAAATCACCTTTGATACTAGAAAATACAAAGGGATAACTAAGAAAATATTAAATCTGCAAGAAATAGATGTATTCCATCAAGGATTTTTTAAAATACTACCAAGAGTAAATAAAACGATTGTAAGTACGAACTATGAGAAAATATCTATTAATATAGA